>JAFMOC010000542.1:205000-297195 GCA_019802505.1 Corydoras sp. C115 | reverse complement strand
CCCAGCGATAGTTTGGCCCCTGCCCCGGGGGCTTCTCCCCCAGCGCCTGAACTTTTCCCCCTGGAGGGGCATGGGACCCCCCACCCCGTCCACTCTAATAGAGGATAAAAGCAGAAGGAAAAGCTTCTCGTTCTCTTTGCAACCTGAAGACAGCCAGAAGAAAACATGGTGCAAACAGAGTGCATCATGGGATGTGTGATTGGGAGCAGCAACAGGGTGTTTGGGTTTGGGGGCCAAATATCTTTTTTCTGAAGCACAAAACGTTCTGCTGATCCTCCTATAAGTGTGCAGTATAGAGAAAGAACCTAAAGTCTGCTGTTTTAACTGGAAAAAAACAACATGAGCATAAAAGAGATGGAGATTCGCTCACCGTGTTTTTAATGAATCACTTTATTTTCCTTCTAAGCAACACGAACTGCTTTCACTAAACTCTCCGGGTGTCAACAGTTTGAGGAGGACGCATGCGCAGTGGGAGCAGCCACTGCCCTTTTTTTTAGCAGCTGTGCTAGGCGGGGTGTGGAGCAGAGTAGAGCCGGTGTAGCAGCTGTGCTAGGCGGCTAACGGAGCAGAGTAGAGCCGGTGTAGCAGCTGTGCTAGGCGGGGTGTGGAGCAGAGTAGAGCCGGTGTAGCAACTGTGCTAGGCGGCTAACGGAGCAGAGTAGAGCCGGTGTAGCAGCTGTGCTAGGCGGCTAACGGAGCAGAGTAGAGCCGGTGTAGCAGCTGTGCTAGGCGGCTAATGGAGCAGAGTAGAGTCGGTGTAGCAGCTGTGCTAGGCGGCTAATGGAGCAGAGTAGAGCCGGTGTAGCAGCTGTGCTAGGCGGCTAATGGAGCAGAGTAGAGTCGGTGTAGCAGCTGTGCTAGGCGGCTAATGGAGCAGAGTAGAGCCGGTGTAGCAGCTGTGCTAGGCGGGGAGTGGAGCAGAGTAGAGCCGGTGTAGCAACTGTGCTAGGCGGCTAACGGAGCAGAGTAGAGCCGGTGTAGCAGCTGTGCTAGGCGGGGTGTGGAGCAGAGTAGAGCCGGTGTAGCAACTGTGCTAGGCGGCTAACGGAGCAGAGTAGAGCCGGTGTAGCAGCTGTGCTAGGCGGCTAATGGAGCAGAGTAGAGTCGGTGTAGCAGCTGTGCTAGGCGGCTAATGGAGCAGAGTAGAGCCGGTGTAGCAGCTGTGCTAGGCGGCTAATGGAGCAGAGTAGAGTCGGTGTAGCAGCTGTGCTAGGCGGCTAATGGAGCAGAGTAGAGCCGGTGTAGCAGCTGTGCTAGGCGGGGAGTGGAGCAGAAAAGAGCCGGTGATAAAAAAAAAAAAAAAAACAGCACAAATTGTTTTCATTTTTGTTTTGTAGGTTAAAGTGTTAATAAATTGAGCTCCTGAATGAATGTTGCTGATGAATTTGAATTTATTATTATTTATTGATTTTATATCATTTCATTTTTCAGTATCAAACGCCAGTCAGTTCAAAAATATTTCTAGTTTAAATAAGGATTTCATTCGTTTCTGTTACAAACTAAAAAACAAAGTTAATAAAATTATTCTTTGTTCTCAGTTGATCTATATTTCTTTCTTTTTTGTTTTCTTTATTGTTAATAAGGAGACATTGTTATAAAAGACAGGGACTTATAACAAATTTATAGACATATCATAATACAGTGTAAATATACTTTTTCATCCCATTTTGTCATGTACGGGGGGGGGGGGGGGGGGGGGGGGGAGGTGGGGGTGGGGGGGGTGGGGGAGGGTGTGTGGGGGGGGTGGGGGGTGTGTGTGTGTGTTGTGTGGGGGGGGGGGGGGGCAAAAAGTTTTCTTCTTCCTAGGGGGGGCTTAACAGAAAATAAGTGAGAATCACTGATGTAAAGGTAAGTGATTAAATCCAGCATGAAAGTTCTGTTTTTAAAAATCTTTGGTCAAAATACATGCTAGTTCCATCACCTGGACACAAAATTTCAGTCATGTAAAGTTACTAAAAAGAGTCCTTGCCACTTGTAAATAAATTCTAATAAGGATATTTATTTTTAAAGGTTAAACAGTACAAAAGTCATACAAAAAAATCTTGCTTAATATCAGTGCTTGAAACTGCACAATTTTAAATTTGTTTAATTGGTCTGAAACTTATGGCTTATATACTTATATTATACTAATATACTTATAGTTTTCTGCTATCATAAATTTGTGAAGCAGTACTACAAAAGTGGTGATTCTTTCCCGTTACAGCAGCTATTTGAAACGAATGTAGAAAATTTGTAAGTTTGATCATTTTGTTATAAAATATTTTTTAATTTAAGCAGTTCTATTTTTTATTTTCTATTTTGATTTAGTGTGCTCTCTTCAATGATTTTTATGGTCAAATCACCTACTGCAGTACTGGTGAGTGAAAAACTTATGAGCAAGCACCCATAACTGCAAAAAAAAAAAAAAGCAATATTTGCAAATATGAGGAAGAAAATATACAATAAATGTAAAATATACAAATTTTAAATATAAAATATGAGGAAGGTATGGAAGAGGGTGTATGTAACAGTGTATGTGGGTGATGTGCAGTAAAGTGCAAGGTGCGGTGAATACAGTAGTGCTCAAAATAATAGCAGTGCCTCAACAGCAGCAAGATAAATCACTGTTTTTGTTAAACCTCTACACCACAAGTAAGTTTTTGGAGGGCATAATAAGGGTATAGAAAACCAACAAACCCAACAGGCCCCCTATGCATACTGCGGATTCTGTGAAATTGAATGATTAACTGAAAGGGGTGTGTTCAAATAAATAGCAGTGGTGAGTTCAATTAGGGAGGCCGTCAATTAGGGAGGGCGTTCTGGGAAAAAAAGGTGTTAACAGGTGATCCTTATTTAAGGAGCAAGACATGCTGGCTGTGCATTTGTCCTGAAAAAACAAGAAAAATGGGTCGTTCAAGACACTGTTCTAAAGACGAGCGTTTTTTAATCAAGAAGCTAATAAAAGAGGGGAAAACCTATAAAGAAGTACAGAAAGTGATTGGCTGTTCAGCTAAAATGATCTTCAACGCTTTGAAATGGCAAGAAAAAACAGAAAAACGCGGAAGAAAAAGAAAAACAACTCCTCGAATGGATAGGAGAATAGACAAACTGGTAAAGGCTCAGCCAATGATCGGCTCCAAGAGGATCAAGGCAGACCTTCAGTTGACTATGTGTACTGGTACAATCAGAAGATGTCTTGATGAAATCAACCTACCAGCAAGAAGCCCCCGCAGAGTCCCACTGTTAAATAAAAGACATGTGCAGAAGCGGTTAGAATTTGCCAAAGAACACATTGAGTGGCCTGAGAAGAAATGGCGTAACATTTTGTGGACTGATGAAAGCAAGGTTCTTCTTTTTGGGTCCAAGGGTCACAGACAGTATGTCAGACGTCCTGCAAACACAGAATACAAGCCACAGTACTCAGTGAAGACAGTTAAGCATGGTGGTGGAAGCATAATGATATGGGGATGTTTCTCCTACTACGGTGTTGGTCCTATTTATCGCATACCAGGGATCATGGATCAATTTGAGTACATCAGGATATTGGAAGAAGTCATGCTGCCATATGCTGAAGAGGAAATGCCTTTGAGGTGGACCTTTCAACAAGATAATGACCCAAAACATACAAGCAAGCGAACAAAAGCATGGTTCCAGACGAACAGGATTCAACTGATGGAGTGGCCAGCACAATCCCCGGACCTTAATCCCATAGAAAACTTGTGGGCTGACATAAAAAATGCAGTGCATGAGGCAAAACCAAGAAACGCAGGGGAATTGTGGAATATAGTACAATTGGCCTGGGCTGCAATACCTGTTGACCGTTGCCAGAAATTGGTTGACTCCATGCACCACAGATGTGAAGCAGTTATCAGAAACCGTGGTTTTGCAACAAAATATTAGTTAAGGATACTCAGTCAAGTTGACTTATGAAGAATTTCTTAGTTTGTGCAGTACATTTGAGTTTCCAAGAAAAGATGTGAACGCTGCTATTTTTTTTTCTAATCTATCTTTTTTTTCTGCTTTTTTAATTTTCTGTGAAATATCATTATTATTATTTGAGTTTTAATTACCTTTCCCAATTGTCCTGCTTTTGAATAGAATGTGCTGTGTCCCCAATGCATTTGTGTTCATTAAAGTACAATATGTTAGAAGAATTTTGACATTTACTCATTTCTTTAAAGACACTGCTATTATTTTGAGCACAACTGTATATAGGGTTGAAATTGTCTGAGTATGAGCAGTTCGCAGTTCTATTGGCCGTTCCTCAGTCTGGTTGCCTGTGGTTGGAAACTGTTCCTAAACCGGCTGGTTCTGGTCTTTACGCTTCTGAGCCTCTTTCCACTCGGCAACTGAGAGAAAAGGCAGTGGCTAGGGTGAGTGGGGTCCTTAATAATGCCACTAGATTTCCTCAGACAGCTGTTTTTGTATAGTTCCTGAAGGTTTGAGAGCTGAACCCCTGTGATGTGCTGCGCCATACGCACTACCCTCTGCAGGGATTTCCGGTCTAGAGCAGTACAATTCCCATACCAGGTGGTAATGCTTCCTGTCAGTATACGTTCCACAGTGCAGGTGTAGAAATTCTTAATTAATCCTGTTAATTGTGCTTTTATTTGATTGGTTTGAATTAAAAGTTCATGCCAAACCTTCTCAGCTGTCTGAGAAAGTAGAGGCGTTGTTGGGCCTTCTTTACCACGCCTATGAATTTGAAACTGCTGACCTTTTCCACTGCAGTCCCATTGATGGTGATTGCCGTGTACTCTTTCTCCTGCCTCCTGGAGTCCACGACCAGCTCCTTAGTCTTGCTGACGTTTAGAGAGAGGTTATTGTCCTGGCACCAGTTTTCCAGGATGTTAACCTCCTCTCTGTAGGCTGATTCATCGTTGTCGGAGATCAGGCCTATGATCGTAGTGTCGTCAGCAAACTTGATGATGACGTTGGAGCTGTGTCTGGCTGCACAGTCATGGGTGTACAGGGACTACAGAAGTGGGCTGAGCACACAGCCCTGTGGGGCTCCAGTGTTGAGGTTCAGTGGGGCAGATGTAGTGTTGCCCATCCTGACCACCTGCCTCCAATCTTTCAGGAAGTTCAGGATCCAGCTGCACAGTGAACTGTTCAGCCTTAGATCCAGGAGCTTCTCCATGAGCCTAGATGGAACGATGGTGTTAAATGCTGAGCTGTAGTCCACAAACAGCATTCTCACATACGTGTTCCTCTTGTCCAGATGGGAGAGGGCAGTGTGCATGGTCAGGGCGATTGCATCGTCTTCTGGAAAATGATGGGGATGAGAACATGATTGAAATGGTAAAGTATGACAAAACGTTTTTTTTAACTCATAATTGCCTAATAACCCACCTCATTTTGCAGTCTTATGTAATGTCTTTTCTCTTTCTTAGGTGCAGTGTGATTTGTGCAACAGGCTATGAAAAAGAATGTTCATCTGCATATTCATGCAAAAAATGTAAAAAAAAAAAAAAATTGTAAATTGTTATTATTGTGCCAACTTAATTTATTTTTTATTTTATATACAGCATTTCTGTTCATCTCAATTTATATTTTAATATATTTTTTAGTTATAGAGTATAAAAACATGCTTTCTATGTTCTTACAGTGCACATTCCACAGTCCACAAGTAAGTAGTTCCAAATCATATGCTGTCAACATTCAGTATTTACCTTAATTTTTTGGTTGTCTTATTTCATGATCAAACATGAAATGAAACAAAATGTATACTACAGTACATATCAGATTCATGTAAGTTTAATTTATCTTGTTTTCATAATAACTCAATATCCTTGTCTCAACAAAATCAAAATTCTCATCACCTCTTCAAATGATTTTAATTCAAATTGCACCCCCTCCATTTTTATATGAGGGGGTAATTTTTATTTATGTGAAAGTATGTAGCATAATAAAATAAGTGTATAACAGACTGTCGAGTTGAGCTACCTTCATTAAATAAGGGTAGCATAATAAAATAAGTGTTTTAATAATAATAATAATAATAAAAATAGGATTTTTATTAGATAGGATAACTCGACAGTATCCTCTATCGATTAACACTACCGATGGCATTTTTTGCGACTCGTCCTTGCGTTGACTTCAGCACCAAGCGCAGCAGAGTCCATTAAACAGGTGTTCACCCCACAGCATACACTCCACACTCACAGTTCTAACTGCTTCCAATGATCATGTGCGGATGGTGTTGAGGTGTCTTCTTTCCTCTGAAAAGACTGTGTCTCTAAGGGTCCTTCTGTTCCTCCACGTAGGTCCAGTGCATATCAGTACATTTCTAAACAAGTAATCTAATATTTTCCTTTGTGGTGTACGCTTTTATGAAAACGTGCGGTGTGTGTCACAGAGCAGAGTTGTTGGTTTTCTTGGTGTTGGAGACTGTCCATGTCTCCTACCAGGTCTTCGCTCTGGTCCCAAAACATATGACTATGTAACTGTTCTGCTAGAAAATGAAAATAAAAACATTTAAAAAAATTAGTACAGGTTTAAATCTCTCCAGATATAGTCCAATTGCTAAAATTTTCCAACCTTCAAACATTAATTTAAACAATGTATTAATTTATAATTAATTTTAGGCTGATACTAAAAAATCAATTATGAGCCAGATTACTGTGATAATGTTATTCCCAACATCAACATAAGATCAACATAAATGTCTAATTCATTTTAAACTGAGTGTTTTTTTTTTGTTTTTTTTTTTTACTCAGCTCCTTCTAATTTTGATGTTTTGATTAACTTTAATCCTCTCATCTCCCTTGTTCTGTTCAGTCAAGTTTGCGACAGTTTTTGTCCCCCCTTTCGACTTTTATTGCCAGTGTTTATTACCAGCAGATGACCTCTTTCACCTAAGCAAAACTGTAGTATATCAAAACATGCTTTTAACATACTTTTAACCTCCCCCTTTTTAAAACAAAACTACTTTTGTTTCAAAAACATGGTTCATAATTATTTATGGTCTAGATGTAAATTGTCCAAGGCCGGTGTAGGGGTCTGTGGTCCATCAGCTAAAGTGATCTTGCCAATTTCCCTTAAGTAATAAACAATGCATCACCCAACACTGCCTGTAGATTATATTCAGAGGAGAGGACAGAGTCACACATAATCATTAATAATTATCACCTCTATGCAATAGCCAATCTATAAAACTATTGGGAAAAAATTAAACAAACAGATTAATATTATTCTGAATTAAACTGCTCCGTTAGCTCCATCCACTTAAACCTGTGAATCAACATTTTTTTGTTAGTCAAATTAAACAGAGCATCAAACAAACTGAAAAAATATATTTTTTAAAGAGATCACACAGCATAGGTGTCACACTTGTCTACCTGAGGCTAAGAGCGGCTGCGCAAATGAAGCGCAGAGCCGCAGCGCTCTAACGCGCAGAAGGGAGCCAGGCACGCAGGTAGCAGGAACATGAATTTATTCAGGTGTAAAGACACCACACAGACAGGTACATCAAAGACGAGCTGACATGAAATTAAAGACGCGCACGGACGACGAGGAACACCGGAACTAAATACACCAACACATCCCATCACATGCACCGACAGACCAATCAAACAGAGAAGCTAATTAACTACAACGACCCGGACTGAACAGCTAATTAACTAAAACACCCTGACAAGACAGCTAATTAACTAAACACAAGGACACAGAAACACAGAAACCGAAAAACAAAGGAACAGAACAGAAAAACAGGTGCCCTAGGCACCCGTTACAGTTCCATTCTTTCCGCAGTGCACGCGTCGCGCTCCACAGCTGCGCCGCGCGCACGCTGTGACTTGCCTCTGCGCCGGCGACGCGCTCTGCGTCGGGATCTCGCCACCGGGGGTTTCACAAACCGGACTGGACCCTCAGTCCAGAACTCCTCAGAGTTGCAGAGGGTGCGTATGGGCAGAATATGCCCATACAGGTATGAGTCGCCCGCCTCATCATCGGATACCTCGACCAGATCAAGGCCATCCTCCGCACAGAGCGCCTCATATCCATACCTCCACAACCATGGAGATGTCGGCGCGCGTCGTGAGTACGAGGCTATACGGCCCCCCCAAAGGAAAAAAAAAAAAAAACCTACCTGGGCTCTGGACTCCCCAAATGAATGGCGCATCTTTCTGTCACACTCGTCTACCTGAGGCTAAGAGCGGCTGCGCAAATGAAGCGCAGAGCCACAGACACCACACAGACATGTACATCAAAGACGAGCTGACATGAAATTAAAGACATGCACGGACAACGAGGAACAACCGGAAATAAATACACCAACACATCCCATCACGTGCACCGACAGACCAATCAAACAGAGAAGCTAATTAACTACAACGACCCGGACTGAATAGCTAATTAACTAAAACACCCTGACAAGACAGCTAATTAGCTAAACACAAGAACACAGAAACACAGAAACCGAAAAACAAAGGAACAGAACAACAGTAAAACAGGTGCCCTAGGCACCCGTTACAATAGGTTAATACACATATATTTCTCCTGTTAAATCTGATAATTAAAGGCCGCATTCAGTGCTCAACCTGGAAGTAATAAAACCTTTATCAACCAATTTATAAACACAATGCTGCAAAAAAGTTACAATATTAATCATTTGTATTATATTTATATATGGGTCGGCAAGATTTTTCCTCTTGCTTCTGTGGAAGAAATATAGATATTATCCATAATTTTGTCTGTATTTGGTAATGTCAGTCAGTCGGTTCTAGTCTAGTTTATTATCAGTCAAATCTTCTTAGGAATGGTGCTTGGTCCCTTTTCTGCTTCATAATTAAAAGTATTTTAATGAGCTCTAAACTATATCCAACAACTGTAAACCCACACACAACTGCCTTCTTTTCAAACAGCAATAAATTCTTCACACCCCCTAACTCTACACTCCTGTGACCACATAAACAGACACACACACACCCAGACACCCCCACTCACACACATACTCACAGAATGTTAACAGATTAGAACAGAGTGCAGCCAGAACCTATGAGAAATGTGTTTAATTTTCAACATTAAATTACCTATTTAATTTACAATTGTAAAACAAATACTAGTATTTTTATACCCAAATGTATTAAGTTATTTATTTATATACCCTTTACCCTATTTAAATTGTTTTAAAACCTAAATGTCATTAATTAATTTGTGTAACATGTGATTTCACCTTAGTGCTGGCAGCAGTTCAGGTTCAGTCAAACTGGCTATTTAAACAGTTGCTCATAGACAGACAGACTGATGGACCGGTGAAATGGACAGCTCTCTGATCCTAAGATACTGTCCATATTTGTTACGGTTTACCAGGGCAAACCGTGAAACGTAGGTGGATCCGCTACTCGGAACGACAAGGTCGGGGCGGGGATAAGGTGTAACAAGGTTTATTCAGCCACACACAGGTAAACGTAACATTACACCGGCGGCTGCGGAGGTGGGGCCTGACGTCGCGGCGTCCGACGTCAGCGAGGCCGTGTTCCAATCCGCAGCGTCGAGCAGGGTGGAGTGTGGCTGAATATCCGAAGAATCAACAGACGGGACGTAGAAACAGAAAACCAAGGCATGAACACAGGAACAAACAGAGACGAGGTGCTACAGGACGAGACGAGAACTGGACGATGTGCAACACAAAGACAGGGCGTGGAGATAAGGACGTGGCGAGGCTAGGAACAGGGCGAGATAGGAAGCATGGCAAGACTAAGAACAGGGCGAGACAAAGTACAAGGCGTGACTAGGGGTGAGGGCCAGAGTGGACGAGGCGTGACAAAGGTCGGTGCACAAACCAAGACCAACTAGCCAGGAGTGACGGGAGTGAATTGCTTAAATAAGAAACAGTGATCAGGAACCCAGGTGTGCATAATTACAGGGGCGTGAACACAGAGACCAACCCACACCATGTGACCAAAACAAAGCGTGACCATGTGACAATAACAAAGCATGACCTGACAAAACACAACACGTGACCATAACAAAGCATAACACTAGACTAAACATAACATGGGACCATAACACAGCAAGACAAAGGCTAAACACAACACATGACAATAACAATACTCTAAACACAACATGACAATACTCAAAACGAAACACGGGAACATAAATCCTGACAATACGCAAAACGGGACCATAACATAACATGACTGAGAACACACACACACATGATACTAAACACGACATGCGAACATAACTAAGCAAAACTAAGAATACACACATGACACTGACAAGGCATACATGACACTAAACACAACACGCAAACATAACTAAGCAAAACTAAGAATACAAACAGATAACACTGACAACGCATACATGACACTAACACAACACGTGAACATAACTAGGCATAACTATAGTGCAGACTAAATGTGGTATACATAGTGGACAGAGACAAGGCATACATAGAGTGGCAAACAATGTGCTAAATGAGGGGCGGGGCTACCCCTGGAGGCACCGCCCCTCCATGACCAACCACAACACATATTAATTCCTAGCGTCGGCGTCTCCCTGATCTGGGCAGATCTGGGATCAACAGACCCTCACCCGTCTTCGGCCAAGCACGCCCTCTCTTTTCGCTTGGAATTCTCATACTCCATACTCCATACTGTGACTGTGACTCTAAGCCTTGACATGTTCACCATTTAGCCTCATTTATACTCCCTCTGCGTACGGAAATGTGTGCGTGCGTTTCATGCGTTATAACAGTTACTGCCCACATACTTCCTTGCGTCAGCTCCGTTGATATGGTTGTTGAACACTACATCCACTAGAGGGCAGTTTAGAGTAAAAATCAAACATGGCGACGGCGGAGGAACTTCTGATTTTGTACAAACTGCAAAAACGACAAAAAAGGCAGCGTTCTAGACGGCGGTGTTCTGTGAGGCCACTGAATAGGTCGCGACATTTGGATGGAGAATTTTATTCACTTGTCCGCCCAATGAGGGAAATTGATGACCAACGTCATTTCCAATACTTTCGGATGTCTGCCAGGGCATTCGATAACTTGCTTTGCTTTGTAACAACTGTTTGTCCCTGTGCCCCGGCGAAGTAACATCATATAAATGATTAAAATTGCGCACACACTCGTATAACCGGTCTTCAAAAAGTTCCACCATGTTTTTCTTCTTCTTCGTATACATATGGAAGTGGTCGCATCATGCACTGCCCCCACGCTTTCCAGTGGTATTGCTCCGTTCTGTCCGCATCCGCAAGATTTCAGAAAACGTGCAAATTACGTACGAAATGAACGCAGAGTACGGACAAAAGGCTCCGTCCGTATCCGTCTCCGTATTTAACGTTGAGCATAAATGAGCCTTAAATCAACTCAGCAAATGCTTTAATGAAGCATTAAACATTTTTGTCTTTCACACATTATTATTAAGCTTAAATTTAGCTTTTATCTTTACTTTATTCAAATTCAGTGTTTCTTAACTTATTATTATATCATGTTATTTTACTTACTTTTACCATAACTTATTTATTTTATTTAGTAATTTTAATAAGTTTTAATAATAAGTTTGATTTGTTTTTCTTTTACTTAATTATAACACAATCACCCCATCCAACATGGAACTTAAGTTCCCAGTTGATGTCCCTTAATTGACAAAGTTATTAGCCAAGCTTCTACCTTCTCAGGTGGACTAAAAGTCCTTTGTCAATGGTAACATACAACTGAGCCCTTCTGTTAAGTTCCGCTATACCCAAATATTCTACTCAGTCTCTAGGTCCTAACGAACCAAATATATTGACGAGTGGTTTCGTAGCATGAGTATCAGCCACACATGTTTATATTAGAGCTGATGATTCATATAATTACACACTTATCCCCTCAGATACACCTTATACACCATATAATTCACAATTTGATGACCATACTATACCTCTTACCGTAATATCTGCTCCAGTGTACAAATGTCGTCACATTTGTCTGAATATAATAATATAGGCTTAATATGTTATCTGGGATCCCAACATCAACTAAAATAAATAAAAAATAATAAAAAGCTCTGGGTGTCCTTTGTTGCCCCTTCCACACTTTCTTTCATCACCTGAAACTCATCGAGACTATAATGTACAGTTTCTACATGCCCGGGAAATATAATTAACCAGGGCCAATAGACCTCATAGATAGAACAGTTCTGTTTTCAGTGTATACTAACTAAACTAGAAAGCAAAAAGGTCTCTGTTTCCCTTTTTTGAGCTTCCTTAACCGACTGAAAAACATAGAGACTATAATGTACAGTTTCTACGTACCCGGGAAAAATAATTAACCAGGGCCAATAGACCTCGTAGACAGAACAGTTCCGGTTTCAGCGTATTCTAACCTAAAAAGCTAAAATAAATTTCCACTGGGTCTCCAAGTTTCCCCAAAAAACTGCGCGCGTCACACTCTTAAACCATAAAAATATCTAAACTAATCTTAGAAAACAAAAGGTCACCTTGTTTCCGGTTTTCTTTTCCCATTAAGGCCAATTACTGCCAGTATACAGTCCCTATCCAACACATGACTTAACAATGGGGATGAATAAGTCTCCTAGATAAAGGCAGTTCAGTTACTTAATGTTCCCTCTCTAATCTATCCAAAAGAGGTGACAGGCCCTTCTGTGCTTCAGTGAAGAGCACAAAGGGAGGGGGCTCAGTTCTCCCCCGCTCAATGTGAGTCTACAAACTTTACCAGATGAGTACCAAAAAGCAAACTCTAAATCCTAATCCAAACAACAAACATAATATTCATACAATAATATATAATAATAATAAATTACTTAATTATTCACAATAATTATTACAATAATCATTTGTGCCCTGAGCGTCTGTTGTGGCGCTGTACACACGTTAAGATAAAATTTGGCAAAACTCAATATACAGGATTCGATTGTAACAGATTCCTGCTTACCAAATCGATGTGCACATCAGAATTAACGAAGTGCAGCTTGCAACAGACAGCAATAGGTAAATGTGCGATCCAAAACGCTCCACAGCTTTCTGAAACCGTTTTACCACGTCGAGGTCACCATTTGTTACGTTTCATAAAAAACAGTCAGAAGTCGGCGGTTTCATTCCAAAATAATTTAATGCATTTTACTGAATAGACAGTGTAAAATATCAAACAATGAAAATATGGACGATAGCAACCCGTTGCTATCCCCCGAGAGCTCTGCCCGAAGTCCTCTCGGTAGTCCATTTAAGTCCTTAGGAGGGCATGAACTTCTTCTTCTGTGTGTGCGCCTGTTACGAATCGGGGTGCGCGCTGTCCGGAAGATGGCGGCGCAGCGCGGTGCGGTGTAGAGAAATAGAGCCAGGCGACCAGGTAGACGACTAAACAATCCCTTTAATAGCTTACACAGTGGGAACGCCGCTTGAAGGAGCAAAGGGCAAAAAACAAACTACAAAAACGATGCAGCGGGAACGCCGCTGCGAGCACGGGGAAACGTGCCGTGAAAACCAAAAACAAAACAGCGGAGCAGCCGCTGGATGCTCGGCGAAAGAGATAACGAAAAATAAATAAACACTCACACAAAACACCCGACGTAGCACTGAGCGCAAACACGCGAGCGTATACACTCGTTAATGCTGACCCGCTGGCTACTGTGCTTGCGTCCTTGATAAGCAGCCAGCGGGTCGCATGTGATCAGGTAGGACCCAATCCCTGATCACGAGGGTGGGTCCTACCTACGGAAGCCCTACACGGCCGAAAACCCGCACACGAGAGCCAGGGGGGAGGGGAGCAACCCTCCCAACCTGACATATCGCCCCCCTAAAAACAACCGGGGGGCAAAGGACCCCGAGGAAACAAAAGAAAACAAAAGGGGCTCGAGGGCAGCGAGGAGACCCCTAGAGGGTGCGGGGTGACGTCACCAAAGGTGCGGAGGCATTGTGTCCCCATGTAAGGGTGTGTGCGGCGTGACCCATTGAGGTACCGAGGGGCACGTGACCCTTTGAGGATCCGGGGGCGTTCTGACCCTCGAAGGGTGTGAGGGTCCAAAGACCCCAAGAGACAGCGGTGAGGATGTGACCCCTTATGAGCACGGCGACGCCGTGACCTCCCGTGTGTGAGGTGGCGCCATGCCTTCTTACGGGCACGAGGGTGATGGGACCCCTTGAGGACGCCGGGGCGCTGTGACCTCTTGTGAATGCGCGGGGGGCATGACCCCAGGTGAGCGAGAGGGGGGCCTGCCCACTTGAGGGTACGGGAACGCCGTGACCCTTTGTGAATGGAAGGGCGACGCGACCTTTGGCGTGTGTTTAAAGGGTGAGGCCCCTTGGGTGCGTGAGGAGGAAGGAAACCCTTTGGGACCCCGAGAACCCAGGCTTAAACCGGAGGCCGAAGTACACATGATAGCCGGGGGGAACCGAAAGGCTGTAGGTCCGACCCGACTAGGTCCCGAAATGGCCCGAGTGGTCGCACAAGTGAACCGGGTGGACGCTGAAGTGACCCGAGTGACCGCACAGGTGACCCGAGTGAACGCTGAAAAAAACCGAGTGAACGCATAAGTGAACCGAGTGAACGCGGTCGTGGCCCGAGTGGACGCCATGGTAAGTCCGGGTAGCTTCATGATCAGTGCAGCCGGCCCAGGGTCCCATGTGAACATGTCCACCCCCAAAGTCCTTGGTCCGGCGGATCCTTTGTCCGGAGCAGGTGGCCAAGTGTCCTTTACAGGTGGCTGGTTGTCCACTTGTGAGGGTCTATAGTCCGTAGAGCCAGAACGGAACAATATAGGGGAAAGCTGGTCCTGTGCGGTGTCCACAGCAATCCAGCGACTCCCTACTAGACCACGAGTCTGCCCTCCGGTGGACGCATCGAGCACTACGCTCCGACTTCCAGTTTGCCACCTCTCCGTTACCTGGACACAAAAAGAGAGAGCCGGTATCTTGTCCACATCACCCCCTCTGTGGTCCTGTTCTACCGAGACCGAGTCTGAACCCCGTCCGCAGGCTAGACCGACCCCGGACGTAATGTCCTTCGGAGAACCCCCGCCGAACGCCTCGCGAGGTGAAGTGTGAGGAGCAGGACACGGGTCGATGCGGTAAGGAACGCGTTGGGACAAAGCCTGCAGGGTGTGACCCTGGGTGTTGCGATAAGCAGCCCTAGAAGCCGCACTAGGAGAATCGTGAGCGGGATCGCGGGAAGCGACGCGCGGAGGGCTGTGAGGGGCAACGCGAGGGGCATCGCGGAGAGAGCCGCGAGGAAACACGCATTGAAGCGGAGGATCTACCCGAGTGTCGAGAGACGCAGCACGAGGGACCACGCGAGGGGAATCGCGGGGAGAACCGCGAGGAGACACGTGTTGAGGTAAAGCCTCGTCCCGAGCGTCGAGAGACGCAACCGGAGGTGCAGTACAAGGTGCGGCGTGAGAACAATCGCGTTCAGACGCGTGCGGAGCGTCACCCTGAATATCGGGCGCCGCAGCGCGGGGTGAATCGCGAGCGGAATCGCGAGGAGCAACCCGGGAAGAACCGCGCGGGGCAACGAGAGGAACGACGCCCGGAGCAACGGGGGAAATAACGCGTTGGGGCGCCTGCAGTGTGTCACCCGGTACGCAGCGAGAAGCAGCACGAGAGTCCACGCGAGGAGAATCGTGAGCGAAATCGCAGGAAGCGACACGAGGGTGACGGGACCCCTTGAGGACGCCGGGGCGCTGTGACCTCTTGTGAATGCGCGGGGGGCATGACCCCAGGTGAGCGAGAGGGGGGCGTGCCCTCTTGAGGGTACGGGAACGCCGTGACCCCTTGTGAATATGCGGGGGGCATGACCCCAGGTGAGCGAGAGGGGGGCCTGCCCACTTGAGGGTACGGGAACGCCGTGACCCTTTGTGAATGGAAGGGCGACGCGACCTTTGGCGTGTGTTTAAAGGGTGAGGCCCCTTGGGTGCGTGAGGGGAAGGAAACCCTTTGGGACCCCGAGAACCCAGGCTTAAACCGGAGGCCAAAGTACACACGATAGCCGGGGGGAACCGAAAGGCTGTAGGTCCGACCCGACTAGGTCCCGAAATGGCCCGAGTGGTCGCACAAGTGAACCGGGTGGACGCTGAAGTGACCCGAGTGACCGCACAGGTGACCCGAGTGAACGCTGAAAAAAACCGAGTGAACGCATAAGTGGACCGAGTGAACGCATAAGTGACCCGAGTGAACGCGGTCGTGGCCCGAGTGGACGCCATGGTAAGTCCGGGTAGCTTCATGATCAGTGCAGCCGGCCCAGGGTCCCATGTGAACATGTCCACCCCCAAAGTCCTTGGTCCGGCGGATCCTTTGTCCGGAGCAGGTGGCCAAGTGTCCTTTACAGGTGGCTGGTTGTCCACTTGTGAGGGTCTATAGTCCGTAGAGCCAGAACGGAACAATATAGGGGAAAGCTGGTCCTGTCCGGTGTCCACAGCAATCCAGTGACTCCCTACTAGACCACGAGTCTGCCCTCCGGTGGACGCATCGAGCACTACGCTCCGACTTCCAGTTTGCCACCTCCCCGTCACCTGGACACAAAAAGAGAGAGCCGGTATCTTGTCCACATCACCCCCTCTGTGGTCCTGTTCTGTAGACCGACCCCGGACGTAATGTCCTTCGGAGAACCCCCACCGAACGCCTCGCGAGGTGAAGTGTGAGGAGCAGGACACGGGTCGATGCGGTAAGGAACGCGTTGGGACAAAGCCTGCAGGGTGTGACCCTGGGTGTTGCGATAAGCAGCCCTAGAAGCCGCGCTAGGAGAATAGCGAGCGGGATCGTGGGAAGCGACGCGCGGAGGGCTGTGAGGGGCAACGCGAGGGGCATCGCGGAGAGAGCATTGAAGCGGAGGATCTACCCGAGTGTCGAGAGACGCAGCACGAGGGACCACGCGAGGGGAATCGCGGGGAGAACCGCGAGGAGACACGTGTTGAGGTAAAGCCTCGTCCCGAGCGTCGAGAGACGCAACCGGAGGTGCAGTACAAGGTGCGGCGTGAGAACAATTGCGTTCAGACGGCGAGAGGAGGCGGCGGAGCGCGGCGAGAGGCGGCACGGCGGCCGTCTCGCGGCGCACCTCGCGCCGTGCCGCCTCTCGCTGCATCCCGCGCCGTGCCGCCTCGCGCATGGCGCGGCGCGAGGCGGCACGGCGCGGGATGCAGCGAGAGGCGGCACGGCGCGAGGTGCGCCGCGAGACGGCGCAGCACGGAGCGACGCAGCGCGAGGTGAAACGGCGCGGGGTGCGGCGCTACGCGGCACGGCGCAAGATGCGGCGCTAGACGCAGCGCGAGGCACGCGACGAATCGCTGCGCGAGGCCAAACCCGAGCAGTGTGAGAGAACACGCTGAACGGGGACTCCGTGGAGTAACGAGGCTTGCACGGAGGGGCGCGCTGCGCGGACCGGTTGGCGAGAGGGTGCTCGAAGAACGGGTCCTCCGTGGAAAAATGGTTCCAACGGAGGGGCCGAAGACGGAGTCCGCGAGACCCGGAAGAACTCGCCGAGCGGGTCCTCCGTGGAGAAAGGCTCCGACGGAGGACCGGGCGACGGAACCCGCGCAGCCAACCCCAGTTCGTCGAAAGGGTCCTCCGTGGAGTCCAGAGACTCGCACGGAGGGGTGCGCGACGAATCCCGGGCGGCGCAAAAAAACTCGCTCAGTGGGTGAACCCTGGGGCAGGGAATCTCCCACGGCGGGAGACGCGCGTCGAACGGGTCCTCCGTGGAAAAAGGGTCCAACGGAGGAGCCGAAGACGGGGTCCGCGAGGCCCGGAAGAACTCGCCGAGTGGATCCTCCATGGAGAAAGGCTCCGACGGAGGACCGGGAGACGGGACCCGAGCGGTCAGCCCTGGTTCCCAGAAAGGGTCATCCGTGGAGTCCAGAGACTCGCACGGAGGGGCGCGCGACGAATCCCGAGCGGCGAGAACGAACTCGCTAAGTGGGTGAACCCTGGGACCGGGAACCTCCCACGGCGGGAGACGCGCGGAGGAGCGCGGATGCTCGCGCATCGACTCACACGCCGGCTCGCGCCGCAGACTCCCGGTCCGTCCGCGGTGAAGCTGCCTCTTCACCGCGTCCAGGTGCACACCCACGGAGCCGGCATCTGAACCCGGGGCGAACCGGGCTAAGAATGCCGACTCGAAACGGCTTGCTGAGGTGAGACAAATGTCCCCGGTGGCCACGAGGCCCTCGGCCCACCTCAGCGCAGGACCCAGGAGACGGGAGAGGTAAAACAACACCCTCTCTCGGTCCGAAAGCTCCCGACTGGTGACCATGTCAAACACCCTGCGACAGCCAATAATATACGGAAGTGGCTTTAACGTCACCCCGTCGCAGGGTGCCGGGAGCTTGATCGAAGCCGAGAGAGGGAGGACAATCTCCCCATAACCTGGGACCCGATCGACAACCCTCCTCGCTCCAACCTCCGGGGAGCGAGTACTGCAGCGATTGTTAATCGGCGTGGCCGGCGCCAAGCTAAGGAAGCCGATCGCTACAGTAGGGGTGTGTGATGGCATGGCTAGTGCCGGGTTAAATAGCCTAACTGCTGCAGCCGGGGACTCGGCTAAAGGCAGGGCTAATGCCGAGTTAAGAAAGCCGGTGCTGCAGCTAGAAGTTGTGGCTAATGGCGTGGCTAGCGCCGATCTAAGTAGCCTAATGCTGCTACTGGAAACGCGGCTAATGGCGGGGCTAACGCCGATGTAAATAGCCGAGTGTTGCAGCCGAAAACACAGTACCAACGCGGGCTAGCGCCGAAGCTAACGCCGCTGCCGATGAAATACAAAAAAAAACAAAAAAAAAACAAACCCGGGGCGAAAGCCGGGGAACGCGGCCGAACGTGGTCGCGCAGAAATATAATAGAACGTGCGCTTACCCGGAGAAGGAGTCCTGGACTTCGCAGAAGTCATCAGGGGTCAGCATTATGTTACGAATCGGGGTGCGCGCTGTCCGGAAGATGGCGGCGCAGCGCGGTGCGGTGTAGAGAAATAGAGCCACGCGACCAGGTAAACGAATAAACAATCCCTTTAATAGCTTACACAGCGGGAACGCCGCTTGAAGGAGCAAAGGGCAAAAAACAAACTACAAAAACGATGCAGCGGGAACGCCGCTGCGAGCACGAGGAAACGTGCCGTGAAAACCAAAAACAAAACAGCGGAGCAGGATGCTCGGCGAACGGGATAACGAAAAATAAATAAAATAAACACTCACACAAAACACCCGACGTAGCACTGAGCGCAAACACGCGAGCGTATACACTCGTTAATGCTGACCCGCTGGCTACTGTGCTTGCGTCCTTGATAAGCAGCCAGCGGGTCGCATGTGATCAGGTAGGACCCAATCCCTGATCACGAGGGTGGGTCCTACCTACGGAAGCCCTACACGGCCGAAAACCCACACACGAGAGGCAGGGGGGAGGGGACCAACCCTCCCAACCTGACAGCGCCCCTCCAGACAACAGTCTTTTTTCTCATGTTTACATTGACCAAAACATCTCTATCTTCAAACCCATCTGGTCCTGCTTTCTGCCCCCCTCAGGGGTATGAATTTGTGACAGGTTCTTGTTGACTGTCCCATTATTCAAAACTCTCTGCTGACCCTGCAACCGGACATTCATACTCTTTCCCATGCTCATTCATCAAATAGTCATTTCTCTGTTCCCTGAAGTATTCAACTCATCATGAGTTTTACTTTACATTATTACTTTTACTAAATTACTTAAAAGTATTATAAAAACCTAACAGTACTAATGCAAAACCAAAAACTTATCACTAAATGGCAAGTTCAAGTTCAAGTTCAAGTTATTTATTTATATAGCGCTTTTTACAACAGTACATTGTCACAAAGCAGCTGCACAGAATGAAAAGCCTTTAAACCCCCAAAGAGCGAGCCGAAGCGACAGTGGCAAGAAAAAACTCCCTTTTATGTTGTTATTTAAGGAAGAAACCTTGGGAGGACCAAGACTCAGTGGGGGACTCATCCTCCTTGAGCGGCCAGGCAGCAACAACAGTGTAGGACAGCCATGTACAGATATTAAACAAATGGAAAAACTAACAACTGGAAAACTATATGTGAGTCCATTAGGGGGCGTCCTGCAGGACCACCTTGTAAGGTTCCATACAGTATTCATCAGCAGAGCCATGGATGAAGGTCTCCAGGAAGCCAGTCACACCTCAAAAGAAACAGACAAGGAAGGCAGTTAAAGCTAATAATAAAGCACGGCATTTAATTAATAAGTAATTAATTGGCACAGTGCAGCATGTGACTCCGGCATCACTGACTAGAGCAGCATAACTAAAAGAGGCAGATACTGCAGACTCTACATAGTTGTGATGGCGCCCCGGAACAGCATCATTTCAGCGCCACACCCCCCCATTAATGATGAGGTGGGTGAAGAGGTGAAACGACAGCATACACTGATCAGAGATTACCCCCCAACACAACCAAGTCTGAGATCTACATCTTTATCTACAGGGGATTAGTTAAACGGAAGATTAAATATAATGTGTTTTTAATTTATTTTTAAAGATTAATAGTGATTCAGAATCACGAACAGTAACTGGAAGGCTATTCCAAAGTTGAGGAGCCTTGTGGGAGAACGCTCTTCCACCAGCAGTAATTTTATTTATTCTAGGAGCTAAGAGTAAACCAGCACCTTGAGATCGGAGCTCACGTGTTGGCTTGTATGATTGAATCAGCTCACTCAGATACTGTGGAGCCTGATTATGTAGAATTTTATGTGTTATTAATAAAATTTTGTACTCGATACGAAACTTAACTGGTAGCCAGTGCAGGTTTGATAACACAGGACTGATATGATCAAACTTTCGTGTTTTAGTTAAAACTCTAGCTGCAGCATTCTGCACAAGTTGTAATTTCTGTAATGATTTATTAGAACATCCTGTCAGAAGTGAATTACAATAATCTAACCTTGAGGTAATAAAAGCATGAATTAGTTTTTCTGCATCTTGGAGAGAGAGGATATTTCGTAGCTTCGAAATGTTGCGAAGGTGAAAAAATGCAATTCTAGTAATATTGCTAATGTGCTTTGTAAAGGAGAGATCTGAATCAATAATGACACCGAGATTATTTACAGATGAACTGGGTCTAATTAAAGAGTTATCAAGGTTTAACATAGTGTTAGAAGCTTTGTTAATTTTGTCCTTGGGTCCAACTATCAGAAACTCTGTTTTATCAGAATTTAGCAGTAGGAAGTTTTTTGACATCCATATTTTAATATCTTGGATGCAGTCCTCGAGCTTAGTGACTGAACAACCATCATTAGGGTTAGCTGAAACATATAACTGTGTATCATCTGCATATGAGTGGAAACTGATTCCATGTTTCCATGTTAAATGGCAAAACATTCACAAACTTCCTCGCTCTCCCAACCCCCCAAACAGGAAACCAACAAAGACAGGGCGCCAAAGCAGCAAAGGGTGTTGGGAAATCGAGTTCTTTAACCCGTTACATGGAAAAAAAAATACAATGCATATATATATATATATATATATATATATATATACAGGGTATTTTTAAGGGTCCTACATGTGTAATAATGTAGAATGGCACAGGGGAAGAAGTATTGAACATGCTTTCTGAAACTTATTTAATACTTTGTACAAAAGCCTTTGTTGGCAATGACAGCTTCAAGGCAACTCCTGTATGGAGAAACTAGTCACATGCATTGCTCAGTTGTGATTTTGACCAATTCTTCCACACAAACAGTCTTCAAATTTGGAAGGTTTCGTGGGCCTCTTCTATGAACTCTGATCTTTAGTTCTTTCCATAGATTCTCTATTGGATTCAAGTCAGGTGATTGGCTGGGCCATTCTAGCTGCTTTATTTCTCTGAAAGCAATTGAGAGTTTCCTTGGCTGTGTGTTTGGGGTCATTGTCTTGCTGAAATGTCCACCGCATTTCATCTTCATCATCCTGGTAGATGCCAGCAGATTTTTATCCTTCCTTCAATTATTTGAAGTTCCATATGCTGAAAAACAGCCCCACACCATGATGTTCCCACCTCCATACTTCACTGTTTGTACAGCGTTTTTGGGGTGATGTGCAGTACCACCTCCAAACATGATGTGTGTTATGGCATCAAAAGACTTCAATTTTGGTCTTATCTGACCAGACTATATTCTCCCAGTATTTCACTGGCTTCTCTAAATGTTGTGCAGCAAAAATTAAATGAGCTTTTTCTTCAACAATGGAGTCTTGCGTGGTGAGTGTGCATACAGGTCATGGTGGTTGAGTGCATTACTTATGGTTTTCTTTGAAACAAGTGTACCTGCTACTTCCAGGTCTTTTTGAAGCTCTACACAAGTGATCCTTGGTTCTTGGACAACTCATCTGATAATTCTTTTCACCCCTCCGTCAGATATCTTGCAA
Source organism: Corydoras sp. C115 (assembly GCA_019802505.1). Lineage (NCBI taxonomy): Eukaryota > Metazoa > Chordata > Actinopteri > Siluriformes > Callichthyidae > Corydoras > Corydoras sp. C115. The sequence goes on along the minus strand of JAFMOC010000542.1, from coordinate 274,910 downwards.
GAAACACCTGGTCGTGGTTGGTTTATGGTGAAATGATGTTCTTTCCACTTCCAGATTATGGCCCCGACAGTGCTCACTGGAACATTCAGAAGTTTAGAAATTCTTCTGTAACCAATGCCATCAATATGGATTGCAACAATAAGGTTGCGTAGGTCTTGAGAGAGCTCTTTACTTTTACCTATCGAAGAGAATTTTCTTGTGTTATACAGGCCATCATTTGGGACTGAGCCAGCTGATATGAATTTGCACTGACAAGAGGCAGGATTGCTTTCTAATTGCTTTCTAAGAGTTCAGCTGGTGTTTTAATAAAACACTTACAAGCACACTATAATAATCGAAATGCATTTATTGAAAGCAAAATCGTTAACAATCTGCTCTTCCGTGACGTAATCTAGTCCGGTTTTCATAGTGAACCCAGAGTGACTAGTTTCTAGGGTCTCTAACATCCACTGCCATCTAGTGGCCAAATTTCAGAACACAGTTTATAAAGGACCATAACTAACCATTTTATAAAGTTTTCTTTACTCATCTGGTGGTTACTTACAAAGTGGTTAGTGCTGAACCGTCTATCCATTTAAATTGTCCCTCCTGATCTACGTCAGTCAGACCAATCCAGGCTTCTTCAAATATGAAGTGCTGATCAATGAACTCCTGGAAGCAGCATGAAGAATACACTTAATATAATTAACTGTTAAATGTATACATAATATGTTTTAAACTAAACTTTTTTTTTTCTTTTTTTTTTAACCTGTCATGTCTGGTAGCTTTTGCAATCTGAATGGTAATCTGACTGCACTGATGTACCATACATGTTTGCTTTTACGTTTTTACAGGAACAGTTCTACAGATTATTGTAGCCTATTTTTTATTTGATTGATTTGAATTATTCCGCCAGTGCATGGCAGGGGAAAAAAAGAGGAGGAAAAGGAGAGAGAGGGGAAAAAAGAAACAACCTAGAAAAAAAAACCATAAAAATAAATAAATAAATAAATAAAAAAAAAGAAGAGAGGGGGAAAAACCAACCTATATATACATTCCTATATACGTATATACACAGGTATATACACATACATACCTATATACAAACATACATAAATACACACAGCTCACAAGGCTGGTTCCTTAACCACAAACCTACTGAATGCCCCCTGACACAACAGCACACCACAAAAATGCAACCCACTTTCTATATACCTATTAGGTGCTAGAACTGTTAATTGAAGAATAAATCAAAGTTCCAGGGACAAAGTATTGACTCCTAACAAATGATTGACCTTTGCACCTTCAGTCTGGCGAATGTGTTGTTTAAAACTGACAAGGGGTTGAATACTTTTGAATGGCCTTGCATATGAGAGGACAGGACATAGGGCAGCAAAAACCTAAGGTGCAACTGAAATTAAATTGTCCACTAAACTGTAAAATTCTTGTTTAATATAGTGCATTGTGTTTAAAGCAGCAGGAGTTAAATCTCAGCAAGTAAAGAACTACACACCTTCAAGTTCGAATGGGGTCTCCATGCCCGTTAAGGGGAGAAAGTTTTGGGTGCTGGGCAGATACACTCAGGACAGGACGCCAGTCTATCACTAGGCACACACTCACTTGCCCATGGACACATACAATATATTGGGCAATTTAGAGCAGTCAATTCATCTTGAATCCATGTTTTTGGATTGTGTGAGGAAAGGTTTAGTTTATTTTTAAAAGTTCATTGTTACACACTCCACACAAACATATTTAAATACAAATTTAATTTGCTGCACTTTAAAGTTAAATTAAAGTTTTTGCTTTAATTAGTTTCTTTTTTGAAAAATGTCATTGTTACACACTCCCACAACACAAATGTGGAATAAACACACACACACACACACACACACATGCAAACACTATATGGGGCAATTTAGAGCATTCAATTTCCCTTGAATCCATGTTTTTGGACTGTGGGCGGAAACCAGGGAGGAAACTGGGTGGAGTTTTCATGTTCTCCCCGTGTCCGTGTGGATTTCCTCAAGTATATGTATATAATATATATCAGGTACAATCATTTACGCATTCACTCATTCATTATATTCCGCTTAATCCTCTAATCCTCAATTAGGGTCTTGGGGGGGGGGGGCATCCAGGGGAGTATGTTTCTTTCAGGCGCTTGGCAGATATACCCAGGACAGGGAACCAATCTATCACTAATACACAACCAAACGCTCACTTACACACACACAGACACACTATATGGGGCTATTTGGAGCATTCAATTTACGTTGATCCATGTTTTTGGACTGTGGGAGGAAACTAGGGAGGAAACTGGGTGGAGTTTTCATGTTCTCCCTGTGTCCGTGTGGGTTTCCTCTGGAGAATACAGGGAGAACATGAACACACATTTGTGTGAGAGAGAGAGTGTGTGTCCAGTGATAGATTAGCATCCTGTCCTGGGTGTATCTACCCAGCACACGAAATGTTATCATCTGGATGGGCACGGGGAATCTCACCCCCTTCCCACTAATCTTCCTTGAGCAGCTGGGCAGCATCAACAGTGTAGAACAGCCGTGTATAGATTGTGACCTGTATTTAACAATTGTAAAACTATATGTCCATTGAGGGCGTCCTGCAGGACCGGCGGTCCAATAAAAAATCCAGGTTCCATCCAGTAATCGTCGTAGCTGCATGGATGAAGAGCTGACCACACCTCCAGGAAATGAGGCAATACCTCAAAAAAGCAAACAAGAGGAGCAGTTATAGTTAATAAAGCACCGTAATTAATTAATAACCAGAGTTTGATTGACACAGTGCATCATGTGACTCCGGCATGACGGACTAGAGCAGCAGAACTAAAAGGGGTGGTACTGGAACAGAGAACAGTTCTGTTGGTGTAGTCACTTCTGGGCCTTTCAGGAAAGGTGTACTGTAGATGAACTGACAGATCGTGTGACACAGTATATGAGCTGAAGTCTGGTTCATTAGAAAAGCAGACATATGTGTGAGGACAGGAAGTCACACATTAGGAGGGTGAATGTGCATGTGAGAAGTGAGAATGAAGAATAAAGGTGATAAAGTTCTGTGGTTTCACGTTTACGCTTTTAAAACTGTAAGTATGGCATCTGAAATTTCCACTGTGTTTAATAATTAACCCAGTCTTGTGTTCAGAGGAATATGGTTTAATTTAGACTAACCGCTGGATTGCACGGGATTAACGAGATAACATTCTGTATGTTCTCATAGCTGCTCTGAAACACTGAAGAGAAAGTAGATGTCAGTGCTACAGTGATCCATACACCAATCATATACTCTATGGAACATTGTTAGGATGGAGCTTATATCTGGTTCTGCTTTTGTTAGAACATGTCAGAGAGATGTTAAGTTTTTAAAGTTGAATCAACCTTTATAGAACTAATTACACTAATCGATATATATATATATATATATATATATATATATATATATATATATATATATATATATATATATATATATTACATCAAGCTTTGTGTGTATTTTGTGTTAAGATATTTACATTTGTGAGGGATACAGTGTTCAGGGATCATTACATGAGTTTAATTATTATCGTGATTTAACTGTTTGATACCCTGACTTCCTAAAACACACAGAACCCTGCTCTAAGTTATCACAGCAGTTATGCATTTAAAGCTAAATTAAAGTTCTTGATTTAATTAGTTTATTATTTTAACTTTATATTTGTACACTCCAACAACACAACAGTGGAATAAAGGCCTTAAGAGTAAAAAGGTTTTGTTAGGTTCCAAATCCCGAGCCGACCAAACAGCTGCGGTCCCGATGCCAAATGAAAAGCTGATCCCGTTGTCAGCTATCAGTCAGGAAACACGCTGACTGCAAATGATGCTTCTGAACCTGATGCTGGAGCCCTCTGTGTGCCGAAGTGCAAACGTTTGGGAAGAAAAGACAACCACGCGAGTGTTGATCATCAATGCTTAGATTTATTATGATTCACAGCTCGTTTATATAGGTAGATGGAAACGAACAAAACACAAAACAAAGACAGTCTTCCCACAGACTGCTAACCAGGTGCATGTGACAGAACCACAGTTAGTCAATACAACCCATGTCCCAACCGTGTGAAGCTTGAGCCCAGGCAGTTTCCAGGCGGTTACTAGCAAACATATCAGCCAGGAGCCAAGGTCAGTTAGGCCTTTCACCAGCGAAAGAGAGGCCTTCTAAGGGTCATTAGATCAACATAAAGTATCATAGTACATTATAGTATGATATGAATGAAATGCATTTGAATGATTAAGAATAATATAAACATAAACTTTTAAGCATATGACCTCAATCTCTAATATATCAAATAAATTACTCTCCATTATACATTACATCCTTACAGTCCCCCCTTTGATCACAAAGTGATCACTTGAAAGGATGTGCAGGAGGAGTGATCTCAGGGTCTGGTCTTCTTGCAACATACATCACAGGTCTCAGGAGGTTGGAGGTTCAGAGGGAAGCAGGTTGGTCATACGGGTCTGGATACATTGGCAGTAGCATGTTCCAAAACAAAAGAGGAGTACCATATTGAATAAAATAGGAAGGGCATACATAGGGTGAAAGCCACCTGAAAAGGGTCCACCAGAGTTCCCAGGATCTCTCCTCATGATCATCCTGTAACAAATTTTCAGCAATATTATGCATCACCTCTAAAGCTTTGGTAATATTTCCTATTCCAGGGTCGTCATAAGCAGGCACATAGGTAAAACATTGTTTAACATCTAAAACCATATGATTTTGAATAGTGGTTAAACATGCAATAAAAAAAAACAATAATAAGTTTATGGTAAGATGGTATTTGTCTTTGCCAGTATTCATTGTGGCACGAGGGTATGGGCAACATCCAGGGGGAAGATTGTGTGACTGAAGAGATGGAGGGATGAAGTGCATAAGGGTTGAGGCTTGTGAGTGTAGGTGTAGGGGTAAAGGATACCCCCCCCTTGGGTCGTGGACTATTTTTAAAACAGTATATAATTGGAATGGCATATAATTAAAATTATAGGGTCAGCCTCTGCTTCTGTTGCTACACACACCATTAGAAGAGCAACATCTAGAGTAACTTGAGTAACTTATGAAATTTACAAACAAAAACAAAGAATAAAATTTGTGTGAAACCTTAAGCTAATTAGAACGGGTTAAGCCTCCCACTATGTGAGGGTCGGACTATACCGCTCTCTTCCACCCCCCTTGGTGGGTAAAAATAACAAACCGAGCCTAATATAGTATTAAAATAATATTTATAATATATAAAAAATATATATAGTGACATTATCTGATGTGCAGAAGTGGCTGGTGTCACCAACTCTGATGGTTAAGGAATGCACTTGCAGTCGCAGGCGGCCCCACATTGCTCGAAATAATTATCAATATACATCAGTGGTCCTCCATTTTCGTGAAATACTGTGAAAGTGAAAATAGACAAGTAGTTATTATTTGGACTGGTCCACACTGCTATGTCAGCGCCATCCTCTAGAACCTGCAAATCGACTTGTTTGATTAGTGCGGTTAATCATAACATCAAACAGACTCTGAAAAATAACTTTTTAATTCAAATCCCACAACATAGGTTTAATACACGTGTTTCTTTTGTTAAATGTGGAGTCTGTTGAGGCCACATTCGGTGCACAGCCTGGAGAAAGTAAAACTCTTATCAGTTCGTTGATAAGAAACATGCATGATTGTACAACTCACTGCTGCAAAGAAAAGTTATAACTTTAATCATTATGTATTATTATTGTCTCTGCAAACTTTTTCACGTGCTCCTGTGGAGAAAATACAAATATCATTTATAAGTCCTTGTCCTCATTATGTATTGTCAGTCAGGTCAGGTCTAGTTAGTTACCAGTTAAATATTCCTGGGGTACCCCATGATTCATTAAATGAAAAATTAAAGTGGTGCACCACATAGTTTTTTCATATTTAAAATAAATGAAACATTTCGCTCTGTTCATTCATTGCTTTGTAATTTAATATATTATTACCATGAATTCAAAACTATTTTTAAGGCAGCTGCTAATTGATAAAGACACACCATACCAATTCCAAAAGCTTTTACTACTTTAACCTGTTAAACTACCACAATCCAAACAGCAATTTGTTTACACAAAATCTCGCATACACATCTGTACTCTCATAACAGACAGACACACACACACAATGTTAAAACAGAGATAAGAAGATGAAAACAGAACAGAATAGCGCAGACAGAGCTTATGAGAACTGTGTCTCTATTACTATAGAGTTATTAATTTTAGCCTTAAATTACCTGTTCATTCAACTGTTAAGCAAATATTAAGCAAATATTAATTTGTAAGACAAATTTATTCATTACTTTATTTAATTAATTAATTTTAGATTTTACCCTGTGTAGCTTGAATGAATTTAATTAATTTGTGCATCCTATAGTTTTACTTTAAAAATATTTTTTACATTTTAAATGACAGCAGTTCAGTCAGGCTTGGTTTGTGGTTCGGCTCACAGACATGGCAGACTTGGTGATCTGGACAGCTCTCTGGTCCTGAGATACTGACCATGACTTTCCAGCGTCGACATCCCCCCTGATCTGGGCAGACCTATACCTGTCTTCCGGGGGCATGTCCTCTTTTCTCACTGGAAACTCAGTCTCCATCGGTTCATGACCTTTCAGAGCGTAGTTATAAATTCCAAGCCCTGATTTGTTAACCATTATTTAACACAATAAATGGAAGCAGTGTACATTTTGTCTTTCATACATTATATGGTTACGAACTTATTAATTAATTTACTTCTTAATTTATTATTGTATCATGTTATGTTACTTACTTACTTTTAACCAATACTTTTATTTTATTATTTATATTTTCTTATTTGCTTGTGGTTATGATAGTTTTATTATTTCTCAGTTTTGTCATATTCACCTAGAATATAAGCTGGAAAAGTTCAAAATAGAAAAAATGGTGGAATGATTTTAGTACACAACACATACACATTCATACCTCCGTCAGCACAAAGTTTAAACCAAAATATGCCACAAAACACTACAACAAAGTTAATAGCGCAATTAATACAGCCTACTGCGTCCTTGTGTTCCGTCCGCATAACCAGATTCCCCAAATGTAGCATGTCATCAGACTCAGGCTCATCATCTGTAATCACATGCTCAGAGCAAGTGGAGGAAAAGAAACAAAGATTAGACGGTGTTTGGCATGTAAGGATATTATAATCAAATTGTTAAAAATAAAATATAAGCCTAAAGACCATAAATATGTCACAGGATTTCTTTAAAAATCCTCCCATCGTCTTATAAGACAAATACAGATACAAATAAAACACACCGTAACAGTACCAAAAACCAAGGCAATATATATTGGATCGGCACAGAGCAGTGGCTCCTATCAGTGGACAGGGTTGTATGGCTTCACCACCTGTGTAAGAACGGATCCCAGCCAGGAAACACACTGACTGTCAAGGTGCGTGGTCCCCATACCCATACGTATTATAACGTTAATATAACGTATAATTATAACGTAACCGCCACCTTTGTAAGACCTGGTCCCAACCAGGCCCCAGTCAGGAAACACACTGACCGTGAAAAAGTGCGTATCAGAAAATATTCTGAAAATAACACCACCTGTGAAAGACCTAGTCCCAGCCAGGAAACACACTGGCTGTGCTAATAGGTGCGTGTGCCCCTACTGTAATAACCCCCTTTTAACAGCTTTAAAATAGCAATATAACTAAAACCCATAAAATATTAGGAATTTAGATGCCAAATAAAGGGATAAGACAGGAGTAAATGGAATAAACACTTACCCAAGCCTTATCCCGGACGAGCCCCCAGATTGTTAGGTTCCAAATCCCGAGCCGACCAAACAGCTGCGGTCCCGATGCCAAATGAAAAGCTGACCCCGTTGTCAGCTATCAGTCAGGAAACACGCTGACTGCAAATGATGCTTCTGAACCTGATGCTGGAGCCCTCTGTGTGCCGAAGTGCAAACGTTTGGGAAGAAAAGACAACCACGCGAGTGTTGATCATCAATGCTTCGATTTATTATGATTCACAGCTCGTTTATATAGGTAGATGGAAACGAACAAAACACAAAACAAAGACAGTCTTCCCACAGACTGCTAACCAGGTGCATGTGACAGAACCACAGTCAGTCAATACAACCCATGTCCCAACCGTGTGAAGCTTGAGCCCAGGCAGTTTCCAGGCGGTTACTAGCAAACATATCAGCCAGGAGCCAAGGTCAGTTAGGCCTTTCACCAGCGAAAGAGAGGCCTTCTAAGGGTCATTAGATCAACATAAAGTATCATAGTACATTATAGTATGATATGAATGAAATGCATTTGAATGATTAAGAATAATATAAACATAAACTTTTAAGCATATGACCTCAATCTCTAATATATCAAATAAATTACTCTCCATTATACATTACATCCTTACAGGTTTAATACAAAGAAATCATTATGAAAAGTTCTGTTCTTATGTTCATTTCAGTGAAAAATCTCACATCTCACAAATTCCATAAACAAGGTTCTTACAGACATAACCATTCCAAGTCGATAAAGTGGATTTTGATTTGTTGTTACAAGTAATAACACAGTCCTCATTATTTTCATAATCATTGTGTTCTCCATCACTCCAGAACCTGAAACACATTAAACAATTTTCAAATGGCTAATTATACATAAACAGTCATAACAAAAGTATACAGTTTGTATATAATATATATCAAGTACAATCATTCATTCACTCATTTATTATATTCCGCTTAATCCTCTAATCCTCTATTAGGGCCCCATGCCCATCCAGGGGAGTATGTTTCTTTCGGGCGCTTGGCAGATATACCCAGGACAGGGAACCAATCTATCACTGAACACACACTCACTTACACACACACACACACACACACACTATATGGGGCAATTTGGAGCATTCAATTTACCTTGATCCATGTTTTTGGACTGTGGGAGGAAACCAGGGAGGAAACTGGGTAGAGTTTTCATGTTCACCCCGTGTCTGTGTGAGTTTCCTCTGAAGAACACGGGGAGAACATGAAAACTCAACCCAGTTCTCTGGTTTCCTCCCACAGTCCAAAAACATGGATTCAAGGAAAATTGAATGCTCTAAATTGCCCCATATAGTCTCTGTGTGTGAGATAGAGAGTGTGTGTGTCCAGTGATAGATTGGCGTCCTGTCCTGGGTGTATCTACCCAGCACACCAAATGTTCTTCTTTGGATGGGCATCATCCCCGACACACTCATCTTCCTTGAGCAGTCGGGCAGCATCAACAGTGTAAAACAGCTGTGTACAGATTGTGTGGTGATCATGTGACCTGTATTTAACAATTATAAAACTATATATCCATTGTGGGCATCCTGCAGGACCGCCGGTCAAATAATAATCCAGGTTCCATCAAGTAATCGTAGTAGCCGCATGGATGAAGAGCTGACCACACCTCCAGGAAATGAGAAGACAAGAGAAGCAGTTAGAGTTAATAAAGCACTGTAATTAATTAATAACCAGAGTTTGATTGACACAGTGCATCATGTGACTCCGTCATGACAGACTAGCAGCAGAACTAAAAGCGACAGATCCTGCAGGGTACTAGAACAGCCAACAGTTTAGTTGGTGTAGCCACATCTGGCCACACAAAGCAGACGTCAGTGTCACAGTAATCCGTACACCAATCATCTGAGACTGATACTGTATGGAACACTGTTAGGATGGAGCTTATATCTGGTTCTGCTTTTGTAAGAACATGTCAGTGCGTGTGCAGCTTATTTTGATAGAACATTGTGGTGTGATTGATTATTTAGGATGTTAAGTTTTTAAAGTTGAATAATCATTTATTTAACATACAGTAATATTAGAAAATATAAAGATTATATAAGAGGTTGGCATGTTGAGTGTGTGTTCAGTGATAGATTGGCGTCCTGGGTGTATCTGCCCAGCACCTAAAACGTTCTCCCCTGGATGGGCATGGGGAACCCCCTGCAACCCTAGTAGGTAGTAGAGGATAAAGTGGAAGATATATATATATATATATATATATATATATATATATATATATATATATATATATATATATATATATATATATATATATATATATACAGTGTTCAGGGATCATTACATAAATTTAATTACCCTGCTCTACGTTATCACAGCAGTTATGCACTTAAAGTTAAATGAAATTAAACTAAATTAAAGTTATTGACTTAATCAGTTTATTTTTAAAAGTTCATTGTTACACACTCCATGCAAACATATTTACATACAGATTTAATTCTCTGCACTTTATAAGAGAATAAACTCGTTAAAGCTTTACTAGCTTTATTTTGACTAATTGATTTCTTGATCAGCCCTTAATTAAAAGCACGTCACAAAATCAAACACATCATCGCTGAGGTTACCCCGTCCCATAGTATTTGGGCCCGTGGGGGTCAGGGCCCAGAGGAGCCGTGGTGGGCGTGTCTTATTTTCATTATTAAAAGGTGGCAACATTAAATGTGATCCTGTTTATCCGGCTCACAAACATCCTCAGAACCAAATAGCATTACTTTAATGTCCCTAAAATGTTTTGTGGTGTTTTTATTTTGGATGAAAGAACCTGATACAACTATTCCTTAAAAGTATAAGACAATTTATTGAGAAAATCAGTTACAAACGTTCAGCCAACGTTTCTGAGCCCGTCACGCCATCGGTTACACTCACAGTTCCCCCTCCAAGAAGAACTACAGATAAGGCAGAGGTTTCTAGGTTCTACCTGACCTCGTTTTCCACATTTGAATGGTCATTCTCCATTCTCATACACATTTATCTCAGTTTCCTGCATTGTCACACGCACAAATCTACTTCAATTTCTCAACCGTGGTACATTGTCTACTTCGGCCTTTTTCCACAAACATAATACAACAATAAAAAAATTATTCCTGCAGATAATTGATGTTAAAATATCCCCCCCACACACACACATATACATAACATACTGTTATACAGCCATAAGCAGTGCAGCATAAGTTCAGCAACATCTTTTAAAAGTAAATGTGTTTGGTTTGTGTTCTATAAATGTGGATCACGACTTAATGAACATGAGAACATGTGGGTCCCGGGCGGGAACCCGTTGAGAACCCCTGCTCAAAAGTAAATAAAGCACACTATCATCAATCACACTCCCACAACACAACAGTGGAATAAATGCTTTAAGAATAAAAAGGTTTAATACAAAGAAATCATTATGAAAAGTTCTGTTCTTATGTTCAGTTCAGTTAAAAATCTCACATCTCACAAATTCCATACAGAGGGTAGTTACAAGCAAAATCATTCCAGGTGGATTCTGCTTTGGAGAAGTTAGAAGTAAAAACACAGTGCACATTTTTTCCAGCATCATTGGGTTGTCCATCACCCCAGAACCTGAAACATTAAACATTAAACAATTATCACATGGCTAATTGTACATACACAGTCATAACACAAGTATATGTATATAATGTATAGCAGGTACAATCATTCATTCATTCAATATCTTCAGCTTAATCCTCTACTAGAGTTGCAGGGGGGGGGGGGGGGGGGGGGGTTAATTGGATGGGGGGGGGTTCCCCATGCCCATCCAGGGGAAAATGTTTCAGGCGCTGGGCTAATACACCCAGGACAGGACGCCAATCTGTCACTTGGCCCTCCTGTGCCCTCCACTTTATATTCATATTTATTTTAACAGCAGCTTAATAAAACAACAAGGTACGAGAGGTTGTGGCATTATTCTGAAAAAAATCACATAAAGAGGTGTTATTAGTCCAGACATGTAGTGGAGTACAGTTCTACCTCTTTACATGATTTATTTAGAATAATACACAACCTCGAGTGTCTTATTGCTTTAATAAAAGACTTACAAACACACTATAATAAAAAACAAGCTTTGATTCAGAAATGCGTTTATTGAAAGCAAAATCGTTAATAATCTGATCTTCCACCACGTAATCTAAATTAAGTCAAATTTCAGACCACAGTTAAAGACCATAACTACCCGTTTTATAATAAGTTTTCTTTGCTCATCTGGTGGTTACTCACGAACTGGTCAGTGCTGAACCGTCTATCCATTTAAATTGTCCGTCCTGTTCTACATCAGTCAGACCAATCCAGGCTTTAGATTTAAAGTGCTGATAGATGAACTCCTGGAAACAGCATAAATAATACATTAAACTTGTTTTCAAATAAACTTCTGTATACATGAAAAGAAATACAATAGTGGTTAAATAAAAATCTGAAACTTGCTTAAGGGCACATCAGCTCTAGTACTTGGTGGGACTGGGAATCAAACCAGGGAGCAAGTTCCACAGTTCCTCAACCACACGTCTACAGAATGTGCCTTTTCCTGTTCAGGAAGCCCATGACCTTAAGATAGGCCTTATACCCACGGTGACCCTGAGTCACTCACCTGTTCCTCTCTGCTGTTGATAATCACCAGATCTGCTTTGTTCTTTTTGCAGATCTCTCTGCTTTCATTCCAGCTTTTCTCTTCATCATTGATCCAGTAAAAAGTATTATTAAAATGCTTTGATCTTTTTATCGGTACACCTTAATGAGGAAAAAGAAAGTCATTATGTATCTGTATTCTGATCAATCTATATTCTGATGACATTCAGCAGGGGCATCGTTAGACCTCGGCTTTCAGGGCTATAGCCCCGGATGTTTTGTCAGTAGCCCCAGATCAAATGAGACCAGCTTTCTCTGGCCGCCTCTCCTCAAGGAACGGGACCGTCAGCTGTTTGTGTTTCTAAGCTCTCTGTGTGTGTGTATGTGTGTGTGTGTGTGTGTGTGTGTGAGGGAGACAGATTTTTTCACCAGTATCTGGAGTAAAGCTACGTAATAACTGTATGTTGGCTGTAAAGCTTCTCAGCTTTCATAAACCGTCAGAATTTTTTTCTGAAGGCACAAACTGTCGCAAAGTTATTGTATTTCAAAGCAAAACCTTGTTAAAACTGTCTCATCTGCGACTGATTCGTAAAACGGATTCATGCTTTTCTGCCGAAGCTCAGGTTTGTTTATTCAAAAGTTTTCAGCCAGAACCATTATTTATTACAACTGGATGTGCTATCCACCGCTGACAGACATATATCATGTGTTATTTAATTTTTTCCAATATTACATTTGTTCATTTAGCAGACACTTTTATCCAAAGTGACTTACAAGGTGAACACAGGGTTAATCATAACATCCCTGGAGCATGAGGGTTAAGGGCCTTGCCATGGACCCACACTGGTAACTTCAGTGGACCTGGGCTTTGAACCCCTAACCTTCAGATTGATAGCCCAACGCCCTAACCACTGAGCTACCGCGCCCTAAAACTAATAAATGATCAAAAAAAATTAATGTAACAACAGTTTGAAAATGGATAAATACCCTCATGAAAGGTCACTTTTTAAAGAGGACAGAGCGGGGAATAAGGGATCTTGGCTGAAGCCCCTGATGTTTCTAAACCCTAAAAACGCCCCTGATATTCAGTAAAAAGTCACTCCAACCTCATCCTGTACTAGCTCATACATCCATTGACCTCCTCTCGACCTCATTCCTCCCTCCTGGTTCCATGCTGTATCCTTCAAAGCTTGATTATTAATAATTATTATTATTATAATCATTAATTATTACCCATCATTCTCAATACCTGTACCATTCTTCTAATAAACTCTTTCCTAAACTTCATTTTTATCACTCCCAAACAGAATCACATGATCTTTATCTCTGCTACTTTCAGCTTCCTCTCCTGTCTTTTGGTCAGAGCTACTTTCTCAAGGTCGTAGAACATCACAGTTCTTACTCGTCTCGTACTCGTGTATCACAGATCACTCCTGCATCTCTACACCACCTTGCTCACACTCTCTTTTTCACCTCTCTACCACATTCTCCATCATTTCGAACATTTAACCTACTTTACATCTCATCACTGTCACACTGTCCTTATACATATCCTAAACCACCCACACATACTTCCCTCTATACCAGTGATTCTCAATAATTTTCTGTTAAGCCCCCCCTAGGAAGAAGAAAACTTTTTGCGCCCCCCCCCCCCCCCCCACACACACACACACACACACGCACACCCCCCCCCCCCCCCCCCCCCCCCGGTAGTATGATATTAACAATACTTAACAATAAAGAAAACAAAAAAGAAAGAAATATAGATCAACTTAGAACAAAGAATAATTTTTTTAACTTTGTTTTTTAGTTTGTAACAGAAATGAATGAAATCCTTGACTGACTGGCGTTTGATACTGAAAAATGAAATGATATAAAATCAATAAATAATAATAAATTCAAATTCATCAGCAACATTAATTCAGCAGCACAATTTATTAACACTTTAACCTACAAAACAAAAATGAATACAACAATTTGTGCTGTTTTTTTTTTTTTTTATCAAAATTTATTTCACGCTGTCCGCTGCCAAAATTTAAAAACACAGAAGACACACCGGTCTTTCTTCATCTCCCACCTTAGTTACCGTGAAACCAAGCGCTACATACACTTTCCTCGTTTTAACTTTTGGTTGACTTTTATTGCTCTCATTATCTTCGTCTCTCTCCGCCTGTCTCTCCGTCATCCCTGTTAAATATTTCTCCATGTTGTCTCTTGAGGGTTTGTTCAATGCACTTAATATCACTTGCTCTGTGATTTCTTGTTACGCCCCACTATTTGAGAAGCACTGCTCTATACTGTAAGTACTTTCTTAAATGTATTATAGAAAAACAAGTGAAATTGATAACCTAAAATCTTGAAAACTAAACTGAATACATGTCTCTCATGAATACATGAATTTCACTGTGTATAACTATGCATGTGAAGAATAAACTTGACCTTGACCATTCATATTGACATCTGTATGAAATACAAGAATCACATACCCAGTTTAGATATCAGCATCTGTAATTCATCTGTCTTCTTCTGTAATTGGATTATTTCAGTACTCAGGTTATTGTATCCAGTCTTTAATTGGATGTTTTCAATTTGCATGTTAATGTAATTGGCCTGTAATTGGGTGAATTCCGTAGAGACCATTGCATATTTGATCAAAATCTGTATAATGGACACCAGTAGAAGACCAACAGGCAGCAGCAGCAGACACTCTGTGTTCAGTCTGGAACATTTGCTCCTGCTGCGATCAGCTCCTGGAGGAAAATGCACAATCCGAAGATCAAAGGCAAATTTAAACAATAACTTTATTACACAGCACTTCGGCGGTCCACAGAGGACATGTTATTAATTTTTTTGAAGTCATAAAACATAACAAAACTTATTATTTTGTGATCCTGACTTATTTTTTAGCTAGTGGAGAAGTGCAGGGCGGTTCTTTCAGTACTTCTGGCATCAAGGGGGGTGGATGATATTTGGGGTTTTATTTACTTCAACAGTTGGAGAATAAATAAAGTGTTGATGACAGTTTGATGGTAAATCACAGCTCAGCTGTTTCCTAAATTGAATAACGGGCTGTTTTTGGGACCTGCAGGTTCTCACCTACCATTAGATGGCGCTGTACACTACGTCACATGACGTTACGTGGTATTAGATTCCTACTGATAGACCTCCTGTCACACCCCCTACCGCGGACGTCCCACGGGCAGAAGCCGCGGTGCGTGGGGCGTCACCGGAGTATTGAAGGGGCACGCTCATTGCCCCGTCCCGGGACTCCACCTCCCTTGGGGATTATTTAAGACGCAGGATGCCGCGGGATGGGCGTGTCGGAACGTCTTTGGTTGGTGTTTGAGGACAGATCGGGGTTCGAAGCCAATTGCCCCCCTCGTTAACGAGCCTTATATTTTTGATCCCAGTGACCGGACTCTCGTCCCTCAGCACCCGGAGGAGTAGGTACACCTGGGCACCTGCACCGGAGCTGACGGGTCCGGACGCGCGGACTCCGCCCCGTCCCTTTGTTTGAGTCGCTGCCGCGCTTTGATTTCTGGCGGGAGCGCTGCACGCCGGATCGGGACTGCTGCACGCGCTCCGCAACTTCATCTAAGTTTGTTTTTGTGTTGGGTTTTTCTGAAGCTCCTGTGGTGCATAGGACGCTCGTCCTGGACTGTAAATAAAGTGTACCTACCTGGAACTCGACCCGCCTCGCCTCCATCCTTCGCGCACCATGACAGATTCCGACACCAATACTGCAGGGGCCAGTTATCCCGAGGATCCACGACTGGCCCTTCGGGAGCAGGGCAGGTTCTTGGGGGAACTTCGTCACAACCTCGGGGAGATCACCACGGCGCTGAGGAACCTGGCAGAGCGCCAGGGGAATCTGGAAGGGGAGTTCACCCATCTGCGGGCTGCGACGCTCAGCGTGCCCTCCCCGGAGGTGGTTAACCCGGCTCCCGACTCCTCCCCTGCCCCGCGGTCATCCTCGCCCATGTCACCGCCGGAGCGGTATGATGGGCATCCCGATTCCTGCGGGACCTTCCTGCTTCAGTGCGATCTGTTCTTCGCGAGTCAGCGGAACTTCACGGATCAGCAACGGATCGCTTTCGTCCTCGCGCATCTACGAGGAAAGGCGGGAGAATGGGGGGAGTCGCTGTGGAATGCCGGCTCCCCTGAGACGACGGACTACCACGCGTTCCGGGAGATCTTCCGCTCCACGTTCCACCACCCAAACCAGGGGCGCTCCGTGGGGTCCCTCTTGATGAGGCTGCGCCAGGGCTCACGTTCCACAGCGGATTACGCGCTGGAATTCCGCACGCTCGCTGCGCGCAGCGGATGGAATGACGCCGCCCTGATCTCGCACTTCTGGGAAGGACTTCGACCCGAGGTACAGGTTTTGCTCACCGGACGCGACCACGGCTGCACGCTGAACGCCCTAATCGAGCTGGCTATCCAGCTCGACCAGCTCGTCGCGTGCCGCCTGCCCTCCGCTGCCGCAGCTCGCCTCGGGATCAGGTCCGGAGCACGCGCAGAGCCGCCGACGGAGATCCCCATGCAGGTGGACGCGACGCGGCTGTCTTCCGCTGAGAAGCGTCGTCGCCAGCGCGAGGGTTTGTGCTGGTACTGCGGGGAGCCGAATCACCAACTCTCCGCCTGTCCGGTGCGTCCCACCCCGGTGCCCGCAACGTCCAGAGCCCGTAAGGACGCGGTAAGCCCTCGATCGTCCGCGGGAGGTTTATTTTCGCTGCCGGTTACGCTCGTGGTTCGGGGCAGGCGGTTTCGGACGCGAGCTCTCGTGGACTCCGGCGCGGAGGGGAACTTTATGGACCTCAGCACCGCGCGCCGATGGGGGGTTCGTTTGTCACCGTTTTCGGCGCCGCAACGCGTCTGTGGGGTGGACGGGTCTCCGGCTCATCCCGGAAACGTTACGGGGAGTACTGAGACGGTCACCTTGAGGATGAATGAGGCGCACTCGGAGGAGCTGTCATTTTTTTTAATCACGTCTCCCACGGCGGTGATTATTTTAGGGTTACCCTGGCTGCAGAAGCACGACCCCGTAATCTCTTGGTCCGGCAAACAGATCCTGCAGTGGTCCTCGTCATGTTACACTAGGTGTATAAGTCCCTCGGGAGTCAGGGCTCGCGCGGTGTCCACGGTGGTGGCACGGGAGGCTCTTCCAACGGGGGTTCCTGCGTGTTATGCCGATCTGGGGGAGGTGTTCAGCATAGGGCAGGCCTCGCTGTTACCTCCGCATCGCGATTATGACTGCGCCATTGAGTTGGTTGAGGATGCAAAATTACCTCGGGTCAGCCCGTATCCACTCACCGCAGCGGAGACCAGAGCCATGCGGGATTATATCGCTGACTCCCTCGCACGGGGCATTGTTCGGCCATCCACCTCGCCCGCTGCCTCGGGATTCTTCTTTGTTCCTAAGAAGAATTCCGAGCTCCGGCCGTGCATTGATTATCGGGGCCTAAACCAGGTGACACGAAAACATGCGTACCCCATCCCGCTCATCCCGTCCGCGCTGGAACGATTAGGTCGGGCCGCCTTCTTTTCTAAATTAGATCTCCGCAACGCTTACAACTTGGTTCGCATCAAGGAGGGGGACGAGTGGAAAACGGCGTTCGTCACTACCACGGGGCACTATGAATATTTGGTTATGCCCTTTGGGCTTTCTAATGCACCTGCTGTGTTCCAGGCGTTCGTTAATGACGTCCTGCGTGAGTTTCTGGACCAGTGCGTGATTGTCTACCTAGATGACATCCTGGTGTACTCCACTAACATACATGAACACCACACCCAGGTACGCGCCGTTTTACGCCGCCTACTCCAGCACCAACTATATGTGAAGGCGGAGAAGTGCGAATTCGACCGCACGCGGGTGGAGTTCCTGGGGTACATCATCTCGCGCACAGGGTTGCAGATGGAGGAAAGTAAGGTGCGTGCCATTCAGGAATGGCCCGTGCCATCCACCATCTGCGAGGTGCAACGCTTTCTGGGGTTTGCCAATTTTTATAGAAAGTTCATTCGTGCTTTTAGCTCGGTGGTCGCACCCATCACGACGCTGTTAAAGGGCAAACCTAGACGGTTAGTCTGGACCGAGGAGGCAGAGAGGGCTTTCAAGAAAGTGAAGCAGTCCTTTTCCTCTGC
The DNA here is from genome assembly GCA_019802505.1 of Corydoras sp. C115. Lineage (NCBI taxonomy): Eukaryota > Metazoa > Chordata > Actinopteri > Siluriformes > Callichthyidae > Corydoras > Corydoras sp. C115. The sequence continues at coordinate 256,359 of JAFMOC010000542.1, read as the reverse complement.
TCCCCTGTTGGCACTCCCCGACCCAGACAAGCAGTTCATGGTGGAGGTGGACGCTTCATCAGTCGGGGCAGGGGCCGTTCTATCTCAGCGGTCCGGGAGCCCGGCCAGAGTCCGCCCCATAGCATTTTTCTCCCGAAAATTCTCCCCGGCGGAACGCAATTACACCATCGGAGACCGCGAACTCCTAGCAGTCAAGCTCGCGTTTGAGGAATGGCGCCACTGGCTGATGGGTGCCAATGTGCCATTTGTGGTCATCACGGACCACAAGAACCTCCAATACCTAAGAAATGCACGGAGGCTCAATGCACGTCAGGCGCGCTGGTCACTGTTTTTTAATAGTTATGAGTTCACCTTCTCGTATCGTCCAGGTAAGGCGAATGGCGTAGCTGATGCGCTGTCCCGCATCCACGACCCACGAGACCGGGATCCGGAACGCAACACGCCCATCCTGCCCACCCGCTGCTTCGTGCGGGCCCTTCGTTGGGACTTCGATGACGAGTTGCGTCGGAGCCTGGGGAGCTCGCCGTCGCCGCCCCAATGTCCTAACGATCGCCTGTACGTCCCAGGTCAGTTTCGTAGCCGGCTCATTACTTGGGCCCACACATCTCCTTGTAGTGGTCACCCGGGTGAGACTCGCACAGCGGAGATCATCCGTAGGAAATACTGGTGGGAATCCCTGGCTAAGGACGTGCACGAGTTTGTGAGCTCCTGTTCATTGTGCGCCGTGTGTAAAACACCCCGTACGCTACCGGCTGGCAAATTGGTACCCTTGCCTGTGCCGACACGGCCTTGGTCACACATCGCCATAGACTTTGTGACGGACCTTCCAGTATCCTCGGGTTTTAACACCATTTTCACCGTCTGTGATCGATTCTCGCGGGCACTAAAGTGCCTACCCCTGAAGGGTCTTCCCTCCGCTTTCCAAACTGCCGAACTCCTCTTTCAGCACGTGTTCGCGCAGTTCGGAATCCCGGAGGACATCCTGTCGGATCGCGGACCTCAATTCACTTCGGCCGTATGGCGGGCATTTTGCGAAAAGTTGGGAACCTCGGCCAGCCTGTCCTCCGGGTATCACCCGGAGACCAACGGGTTATGCGAACGATCGCATCAGGAACTTAACAAGTTCTTACGTTTGTTCGCGTGTCAGAACCCGACCGATTGGCCTCGGTTCCTGCCCTGGGCGAGCATCGCCCAGAATTCGCTGCGTCATTCAGCGACGGGGCTTACGCCTTTTCAGTGCATGCTGGGCTACCAGCCCCCGTTCGCGTTATGGGACCCGGAACCGTCTGAGGCACCCGCGGTGGACGACTGGTTTCGCAGAAGCGAGACGGTCTGGGAGCAGGTGCATCAGAGGATCGAGCAGGCCAGGCACCGAGACAAGAAGTGGGCCGATCGCCGTCGCGCTCACGTGCCCGAGTATCGGGTAGGCGATCGTGTGTGGCTCAGCACCCGAAACTTGCGCTGCACAGGTTCACGTAAGCTTCTCCCTCGGTACAGCGGCCCGTACCGCATAGTGAGGCGCATAAACGAAGTAACATTTAAATTAGCACTGCCCCGCGGATGGAGGATTCACCCCGTTTTCCACTCGTCCCTACTGAAACCGTACGTGGCAGGGCCGTTGGACTCGGGGTGGGCGGAGGTTAGCAACTCGGCGCCGGGGTGCAAGGATCTGCCTCCGATTTATAAGGTCGCCTCGCTGTTGGACTCTCGTAGACGGGGGTCACAACTACAGTATCTGGTGGACTGGGAGGGGTTTGGTCCTGAGGAACAAAGTTGGGTGGCCGCTAAGGACATTTTGGACCCCTCACTCATCACGGAGTTCCATGCGCGCTTCCCGGACCGTCCGGCTCGCAGACCCAGAGGTCGCCCTCGCCGCCGGGGTAGGGTAAGTTCTACCACATCCACCGTCTCTGGGAGGGCCCGTAAGGGGGGGGGTAGTGTCACACCCCCTACCGCGGACGTCCCACGGGCAGAAGCCGCGGTGCGTGGGGCGTCACCGGAGTATTGAAGGGGCACGCTCATTGCCCCGTCCCGGGACTCCACCTCCCTTGGGGATTATTTAAGACGCAGGATGCCGCGGGATGGGCGTGTCGGAACGTCTTTGGTTGGGGTTTGAGGACAGATCGGGGTTCGAAGCCAATTGCCCCCCTCGTTAACGAGCCTTGTATTTTTGATCCCAGTGACCGGACTCTCGTCCCTCAGCACCCGGAGGAGTAGGTACACCTGGGCACCTGCACCGGAGCTGACGGGTCCGGACGCGCGGACTCCGCCCCGTCCCTTTGTTTGAGTCGCTGCCGCGCTTTGATTTCTGGCGGGAGCGCTGCACGCCGGATCGGGACTGCTGCACGCGCTCCGCAACTTCATCTAAGTTTGTTTTTGTGTTGGGTTTTTCTGAAGCTCCTGTGGTGCATAGGACGCTCGTCCTGGACTGTAAATAAAGTGTACCTACCTGGAACTCGACCCGCCTCGCCTCCATCCTTCGCGCACCATGACACCTCCTCCCAAAAATATCTTTTAATTAATATAGATAAATATAAAATGTCCAAAATCATCCATATTCTATTCTGTAAAACACAAATCCTGTTTCTTTCATAATTTCACACGAATGAAAATAGTTCACGCACATGGAATTATGATTAATTATAATTTCATAAATAATAATTTGGATTTATTTATCATGGTTCTTAATTTTATTACATTTAGAAGTAAGGGAATTTTGTAATAATAGTTGTTTATGGTTTACGGTTCTTTAATCGTCATGTATTATTCACGTCATTTAATGTGTTGTAGTAAATTAAACCACATCTGCCTTTAAACGCCATCCCTGTGTCGGGTGTACTGACGGGACCATCCTGCTACTGCTACAGTGGCTTAGAAACAAGTCGTGATCCAAAGATAACAAGTTTAGATATGTCATTATAACAACTTATTAAAAAATTATAACATATGTTCTCTCTGTATTTCTGTACAGGACAATGACTCGCCTTGTGAACTTGATTGACGAAGAATAATCAGCAGGTTAAAAAAAAGGAGTCTTTAACGTTATTATCTTATAATAATAAGTTATAATATTAATTGTCGCTGGATAAAAAATTTATGAGAATAAATATTTGTACAATAAGTCTTACATGTTCATGTTTTGCTGCCTGTTATGCATACAAATCTTTCATATAATAGTTTTTCATTGTCATTAATAATAGTTCTCACTGCAGCTCGCTCTTTATTCTTTCCTGATCCCGGACCCTTAGTTTCATTTTAAATGCCAATAAAAGAAATACTTGTGGTCATAAATAGATATTTTTCATGGCAACATGTGTATATTTGTGTATAGGTATGTGTCTGTATTGATGTGCATGTGTGTATATGTGTGTGTTCGTATTGATGTGCATGTGTCTATGCATGTGTCTGTATTAATGTGCTTGTGTGTATATGTGTGAAATTAATAAAGGACACGGAACGCACATGGTGACTGATCACATCTTAAAATAGAATGTGGCTCTCAAACGAGCAATAAACGACAACCCAATGTATTTAATGATATAATGATGATCCACACAACCTGTGTTCTATAATTCTATGATTCAGTTCTGTAATTCAGCATTATTTAGGTTTAGAACATGGTGCAGCTTCTATGAGACCATGCACTATATAAATACAGTGTTTAATTAAAGTCTAAAGCAGGGGTGTTAAACTCAATTGCACCGGAACTCAGAGCTCATTTTAGGTTGCGGGCCGAACAGAATAAACATTTATTAAACACACTGAAAGTAAATGTTTTCTGATCATGAATAGGAATAAAAACAGACAGGAATCTTTTCCCACAATAAATCAACTTCAAATTTATATAACTTAATTGTCTCTCTATACAAATATCTCTTGTCAAAAACATGAAAAAATGAAATCAAAACAATGCTTTTCCACAAAAGTAAAAAGAACTTTTTTTTTTGCTCTCAAACTTCTTTTGGCATTTTTACCCTTTATTATTCGGGGGTTTTTTTTCTTTTTTTTCGGGTCACCGCAACAATGTTCTCGCACTTTAGACTTTGGCCCACTGTTTTAATCCGGATGCCTTTCCTGACACAGCCCTCACCCGGCATCCGGATTAAAACAGTGGGCCAAAGTCTAAAGTGCGAGAACATCGTTGCGGTGACCCGAATAAACCCGAATAATAGAGGGTAAAAATGCCAAAAGAAGTTTGAGAGCAAAAAAAAAAGTTCTGTTTTGATTTCATTTTTTCATGTTTTTGACAAGAGATATTTGTATAGAGAGCTGGGACCTGGGGACACACAGACTATAGGGATGATTTAGAGCAGCCAATTCACCTTAAATCCATGTTTTTGGACTGTGGGAGGAATCTGGAGAACCTGGAGGAAACCCAAGTGGAGACGGGAAGAACATGAAGACTCCACCCAGTGCTGGTCTAAATAAAGAATAAAGTGCTATAGAAACCTGAAACATGAATATGTAAGTAAGGTTACCTGTGTGTTGAGGCTGTAAGTTTTCCTTGGTGTTTGCACCCCCTGCCTTTGTGTCAGAGTCGTCAGCTGTACAAAACTCAATACTCTCAAAATTTTTATCCTCCACCATCTCGATTCGCTTGTCTGTCAGATCCAAAGCATCATTACAACAAACCTTCTGCGTTCCAGACATCATAAAACAAAACTAACTCTGCTCATTTGTCGCTCTGCAGCAGCTCACAGTCAATACACTGGTTTTAACAGAATCAGCCTTCTGGAGATGTTACAGGAAGTGCTGACTGTTACACTGAGGGTATGTCCACAAATACACATGACATCATTATATCAGTACATGTTCAGGGCTTTTTGAAAATAAACACTCCCCTGGCTTTTTTTTGTGATTTTTCGAGCTCAGAAATTGTAAAGAGTGTGTTTTGCACACACTTGCATATGAGAAGACAGGACAGCGAAAACCTAAGGTGCATCTGAAATTAAATCGTCCACTAAACTGTAAATTACATGTTTAATATAGTATGTACTTTAATATAGTATGTTATACCTCAGCAAGTAAGGAACTACACACCTTCAGACACATCACATCCACCATCTTACAAACCATCCATCCATTATCTTCCACTTTATCCTCTATTAGGGTCGCGGGGGGGAGGGGTTCCCCATGCCCATCCAGGGGACAACGTCTCAGGCGCTGGGCAGATACACTTCGCTCTCAAGCGGCCGTCCGGCTCCTTACATAGACTTCGTGTACATTTTTGGCCTTCAGTTGTTGGGTTGCCTCCGCCTGCCTATGTTTCCTCCACAGTGGACATTTGCCCCGCAAGGTCCTGGACCCCCTTTTTTTTTTCTTGTGGGCTGCTTCATTTCTTATATGCACCCCGTGGAGGGGGGGTACTGTCATGATCCTCGGACTTGATTATCTGGACTATGTTTGGTTTTGTGTTTGATTTGGTTTTGAGTTTCACCTTAGCTCTGTCTTTTTATTGTTTCAGTTGTTTTCATTTATTTCGTGGCTGTGCCTGATTGAAGTTAATTACATCGTTAGTCATGTGACCTGATCATTTGGTTATTTAAGCCAGCCCCAGACTCTCTTCAGCAAGAGAGCTTCAACTACGTTAGGGTTCGTTGATGCTGTAGGCTTTGTTTGGTTTTGTTTATATTAAATCGCTTGATCTGGAACCTGCTACCTGTTGGGTGTGTTGATTTCTATTTCTTACCCGGACTTCGGACCAAACGTGACACTAAGTGAACAAGTGTTCAATTTTTTTTTGTTGTTGTTGAACTGAGTTGAGTTTTATCGTATTACCTGCTGTGGTATACATATATACTGTATACTATACTATACTATACTGTATTATTGCATATAGCGCTGTTCCCCGAGCTGCTCTGGGCCTATCTGACCACTCTATGGTCCATCTTCTCCCAACTTACAGACAGAGGCTCAAGTGGGACAAACCTGTGGTCAGTACAGTGAAAAAGTGGACCAGTGAGGCTAAAGCTAAAGAACAAGTCAGGCGTTTGTGTAGGAAGTAACTGCTGTAACTTTGAATTACCTGTTGTACATCGTAGATCTGCGTGTCGGCACCCCTAGAGTCACGGTAATACCCATATTTTATCCTAATCGTTGTTAAATTGAATAGTCTGTTTGGGCGTTCTTGTTGCTAGATATTAAAACTACTGTCGGGTAGTTAGGATATAACTGTATATAGAATAACTGGTTTCAGTTCTAGTTTCTGTTTAGTACCTATTTGCACCTTGCGTTCAATGTGGGATTGTTCCGGAGGGGGCGTGTCCCGGTGGTAACATTTAAAAATCGGCAGTTTTCATTAAAAAAGTCAGAACAAGTCAGGCGTTTGTGTAGGAAGTAACTGCTGTAACTTTGAATTACCTGTTGTACATCGTAGATCTGCGCGTCGGCACCCCTAGAGTCACGGTAATACCCATATTTTATCCTAATCGTTGTTAAATTAAATAGTCTGGGCGTTCTTGTTGCTAGATATTAAAACTACTGTCGGGTAGTTAGGATATAACTGTATATAGAATAACTGGTTTCAGTCCTAGTTTCGGTCTAGTACCTATTTGCACCTTGCGTTCAACATGGGATTGTTCCGGAGGGGGCGTGACCTAGTTTCATCTGGGCTATCTAAGAAATCGTAGATACGCTGACGCGACAGTGGAAGCGACAGCCCCTCGTGTTCAGTCCCTCGTTTGAAGACCTATTCGTGTAAAGACCTGCGAGTCTACCTGCGCAAGTCCACCGAGCAAGGACAGCGACAAGGCAACTAAGGACATCTCTAAGTAGTCAATCCATTTCTTATCCATTCACACCTTTCTCTTCAGCATGTGTTTTCAGTTCATCCCTGTTATCTCCTCCTCACACAGACGTTCCTTTCCTCAGAGGAGAAGGCGCACTCTTGCACACCTGCGAACTCTGCAACAGGTGAATACAAGCGAGCCCTTCATCTTCTCTGCAGGACTATGGAATTGTCAGTCAGCCACCAAGAAATCTGATTTCATTCCTGCTTTTGCGGCTCATGCTGGTCTTCAGGTTTTAGCCCTCACTGAGACATGGATTCGTCCCGAGAATTCCGCGATACCAGCTGCCCTTTCAACGAATTTCCACTTCTCTCACTTGTCTCACTTCTCGAATTTCCACTTCTCCCCCAGGTCAACTAGATAACTAGATAACTCAAGGAATTTGATATGTTATTATCATCTCTCCCAGATGATGGTTGTCCTTTTGTTGTCCTCTGCGATTTCAACATTCATTTAGACCGACCGTAAGCCGCTGAGTTTCTTGCTCTCATCTCCAGCCTGGACCTCCATCTACTCTGCACCTCAGCTACCCACCGGGCTGGCAATCAGCTCGATCTCACCATGACGCGCTCATGTCTCTCTTCGGACATACACATCACTCCACTTCATGAATCAGACCACTTCTTCATACAGTTCTATGTCTCTCTTCCACCTTCTCCCATGATCATCAGTAAAACATCTCAGGTACGTCACAATCTTAGTGCTCTCTCTAACACACTCTTTGCCGACTTGGTTACAGATGCCCTTCCTAGCATCAGTAACTTCTCAACCCTTGACACCAACACTGCATCAAGCACATTCTGCTCCACCTTGGCTTCATGTCTTGATCAGGTCTGTCCAAAACCCACCAGGAAAACACATAGTTCTCAGTCCAGTCCCTGGCTCACGGAGACGCTTCGGAAGCAACGTACTTCTCTTCGTTCGGCCGAAAGAAAATGGCGTAAGTCTGGTCTGTCTTCAGACTTAGAAACATACCAGTCCTCACTTGCCACTTTCTTGAAGGATGTAACTGCTGCTAAATCCTTGTTCTTCTAGTCCAAGGTAACATGCATCTCAGCATGGCGTCAGCAAACTCTTTCATACTCACCATTTCCACAACACTACATCTCACACATCCAGCCATCCAACCCTCTCCTCCTTCTCCCCGGTCACAGAATCTGACATCTGCAAAATTCTTCTTGCCAGTAACCCAACTACTTGCCCCCTTGATTCCATCCGATCCCACCTTCAATCCATCGCCTCCTCCATCACACCAGCTCTCAGACACATCATTAACTCTATCACGTCTGGGACTTTTCCAAATTGTTTCAAACAGGCCATAGTCAAACCCCTACTCAAAAAAACCTACGCTCAACCCAAATTTGGTCGAGAGCTACAGACCTGTTTCTCTTGTACCTTTCCTGTCTAAAACACTTGAACGGGTGGTATCCACACAGGTCTCCAAATTTCTTAATCAGAATAATCTCCTTGATTGCAATCAATCCAGTTTTAGATGTGGTCACTCCACGGAGACAGCATTGCTCTCTGTAATTGACTCACTTAAATCTGCCAAAGCCAAATCTCAATCCTCGGTCCTCATATTGTTAGACCTTTCTGCAGCTTTTGATACAGTAAATCATCAGATTCTACTGTCCACTCTAGCTGAATTGGGCTTTTCTTGCACGACACTTGAATGGTTTCGATCCTATCTGACAGGAAGGACCTTCAAAGTGTCATGGAATGGGGAGATCTCTAACTCTCACCAAGTACGCACTGGTGTGCCTCAGGGCTCTGTACTTGGTCCTCTCCTCTTCTCACTTTACATGACATCACTGAGCACAGTCATCCAGGCGCATGGTTTCTCTTACCACTGCTATGCTGATGACACTCAACTTCATCTGTCTTTTGCCCCTGATGACACCACCATCTCAAATCGGGTATCTGCGTGCCTCACCGACATATCTGTCTGGATGAAGGCCCGTCATCTCAAATTAAACCGACTTGTGTTTAACCAGCCCAAGTGAACTCATGTCACTCCATTACTCACTTCCCTCCATTGGCTTCCTGTAGCTGCTCGCATTCAGTACAAGTCACTGACTCTGGCATACAGAACCATTTCTGGATCTTCCCCCTCCTACCTTCACTCTATCTTTTCAAAATGCACTCCGACTTGTTCACTTCGCTCCAGTGATGATTGCCGCCTGGCGGTTCCACCACACCAGGTAGTTAATTCTAACTCCGTGGCGTTCACCACTGCAAAATGGTGGAACGATATTCCCAACTCTGTCCGTAAGGCAGAATCACTAAACAGTTTTAAGAAACTACTTAAGACGTATCTCTTTAACAAATACCTGTTGTAAAAAAAAAAAAAAAAAAAAAAAAAAAAGGGGGGGGGGGGGCAGCACCGAATACCAATCAGGTTTGATGAATTTACAGTATAGTTGGTTTTCTCCATGGCTTCTGACTTGTGGTGTTCTCATTTGTAAGTCGCTTTGGATAAAAGCGTCTGCTAAATGACTAAATATAAATGTATGTAAATGTAAAGCGAGGCATCAGGACTGTATGGAGTTAACAGACTGGTGACTGTTTGAGGACTCCACAAGCGGCCTGGATGAATATACTCACACAGTGACAGCCTACATCAGCTCTGCGAGGACATCTGTGTTCCGACCAGGACTCGCATTAGATACAATAATGACAAGCCCTGGTTAAACACCAAGCTTAAGCACCTGAAGCAGATGCTTGATTTTTTTCAAAGATTGGAATCAATTTACTCAAAATTCCCAGAGTAAAAATGGACCAAACTCATACAGTAGATAGCGGGGGTGCTGTAGTTTATGGCCGTCATGGAGAAGTCTGATAATTTGTTATTTTGCTTTTATTAAGCTTCAAATTAAGCATAATTGAAAGCGATACTAGATTTTTTTGTCACAGTTTGCAATCAATTTACTCAAAATTCTCATAGTAAAAATAGACCAAACTCATCAAGTAGATAGAGGGGCTTCAGTAGTTTTTGGCAGTAGTGGATAAGTTTAATAACAATTTGTTATTTTGCTTTTATTGCCCTTCAAAATCAGCATATTTGAAAGCGATGCTTAAATATTTTCAAATTTTGCAATTAATTTGCTCAAAATTCCCACAGTAAAATCTCATACAGTAGATAGAGGGGGTGCTGTAGTTTATGGGAGTAGATTAGAAGTCTGATAACAATTTGGTATTTTGCTTTTATTAAGCCTCAAATTAAGTTATTTGAAAGCGATGCTTGATTTTTTTCACAGTTGGCAATCAATTCACTCAAAATTCTTAAAGTGATAATGGACCAAACTCATACAGTAGATAGAGGGGGTGTTGTAGTTTATGGAACTTGTGGAGAAGTCTGATAACAATTTGTTATTTTGCTTTTATTAAGCCTCAAAATCAGCATATTTGAAAGCGATGCTTGACTTATTTCAAAATTTGCAATCTATTTGCTCAAAATTCCCACAGAAAAATGGACCAAACTCATACAGTAGATAGCGGGGGTGCTGTAGTTTATGGACGTCATGGAGAAGTCTGATAACAATTTGTTATTTTGCTTTTATTAAGCTTCAAATTAAGCGTAATTGAAAGCGATACTAGATTTTTTGTCACAGTTTGCAATCAATTTACTCAAAATTCTCAAAGTGAAAATGGACCAAACTCATACAGTAGATAGAGGGGGGTGCTGTAGTTTATGGCCGTCATTGAGACGTCTGATAACAATTTGTTATTTTGCTTTTATTGCCCTTCAAATTCAGCATATTTTGAAAGCAATTCTTGATTTTTTTTTCAAAATTTGCAATCAATTTGCTCAAAATTCCCACAGAACAATGGACCAATCTCATACATTTACATATACATTTAGTCATTTAGCAGACGCTTTTATCCAAAGCGACTTACAAATGAGAACACCACAAGTCAGAAGCCATGGAGAAAACCAACTATACTGTAAATTCATCAAACCTGATTGTTATTTGATGCTGCGCCCCCCCCCCCCCCCCCCCATTTATTTTTATTTATTTATTTATTTTTATTTACAACAGATATTTGTTAAAGAGATGAGTCTTAGTTGGGAAGATCGTTCCACCATTTTGCAGTGGTGAATGCCACGGAGTGAGAATTAGCTCCTCGGTGAGGTGGAATCGCCTGGCGGCAATCATCACTGGAGCGAAGTGAACAAGTCGGAGTGTATTTTGAAAAGATAGAGTGAAGGTAGGAGGGGGAAGATCCAGAAATGATTCTGTATGCCAGAGTCAGTGACTTGTACTGAATGCGAGCAGCTAAAGGAAGCCAATGGAGGGAAGTGAGTAATGGTGTGACATGAGTTCGCTTGGGCTGGTTAAACACAAGTCGGGCTGCAGAGTTTTGAATTGGTTGAAGAGGTCTGATTGTGGAAGCTGGGATACCGGCAAGTAGCGCATTACAATAATCAAGCCGGGATAAGACTAGGGCTTGAACAAGCAGTTGGGTAGCATGTTCAGTCAAAAAGGGTCTGATCTTCCTTATGTTGTAAAGAAGGAATCTACAAGAACGGGCGGTTTTGATAACATGATCAGAGAGTTTAAGGTTGGAGTCTATTGTGAACCCAAGGTTCCGGACCGAATCGGTTGGGGAGATTGTGGAGCCATCAATTTGGAAGGTCAGATTGTGATGGATTGAGGGTTTAGCTGAAATAATGAGAAGCTCTGTTTTTTCTAAGTTTAATTTGAGATCTCATACAGTAGATAGAGGGGGTGCTGTAGTTTATGGGAGTAGATTAGAAGTCTGATAACAATTTGGTATTTTGCTTTTATTAAGCCTCAAATTCAGCATATTTGAAAGCGATGCTTGATTTTTTTCAAAGTTTGCAATCAATTTACTCAAAATTCCCACAGTAAAAATGGACCAAACTCATAAAGTAGATAGAGGGGGTGCTGTAGTTTATGGCAGTAGTGGAGAAGTCTGATAACAATTTGGTATTTTGCTTTTATTAAGCCTCAAATTAAGTCATTTGAAAGCGATGCTTGATTTTTTTTCAAAGATTGCAATCCTTCCATCTGTGACGATCTTACGATACTCGGAGACAATGAGCTGAGTACAGGTACAGTCACAAAGAGGTTTATTGAATCCACAAACGATGATCCACAGATGAACACACAGAACACGGGACGTGGGTATGGTGAGGCGAGGAGTGATGACATCACACGGGGAGTAACACAATCAACCAGGGTACCGGAACGGAGTGCACTAGGCGGCAAGACGAACAGCACATAAACGGGCATAGACAGGAACTAGGAATGCACGGACGGCTAGTAGTGTCAAGGCAGGGCACGAGACAAACTGGCGGAGAGTGACGGGCGTGTAGGATATTTATAATAAAATGGTGACTGTTCCCAGGTGCGCGTGATTACGGGGGCGTGACACAAAACACCACGTGACAACACAAACCGTGACATTACCCCCCCCTTAACGGGTGCCTCCCGGCGCCCTAAATGGCTTGTCCGGGAAGCGGCGGTGGAAATCGTCTATGAGGGACGGGTCCAGGATGGCCGCTCGGGGAACCCAGGAACGCTCCTCCGGGCCATAGCCCTTCCAGTCCACCAGGAACTGGATTCCCCGGCCACGGCGACGGGAGTCCAGCAGTCGGTGGACAGTGTATGCGGGCTGTCCATCAATCAGGCGGGGGGCTGGGGCTGGGCGGGGTGGGGGGTTGAGCGGGGAGTGCATGACAGGTTTAACATGGGAAACGTGGAAGGTGGGGTGAATTCGCATAGAACGAGGTAGCTGAAGGCGGACGGCAGTAGGGTTGATGATGCGGGAGATGGGAAAGGGGCCGATGTAACGGGGAGACAATTTCCGAGAGTCTGTCCTGAGAGGGATGTTCCTACTGGACAGCCACACAAGCTGCCCCACCTTGTAACTGGGGGCCGGGCGGCGTCTCCTGTTGGCCGAGGCGGCGTAGGTGCGCTGGGCTTGGCGGAGCGCTATTAAGGTGTTCCTCCAGGTGCGGTGGCAGCGGCGGATGTGCTGGTTCACCGAAGGCACACAGGTCTCGATCTGGTCCTCGGGGAACAGGGAGGGTTGGTAGCCCAGTGCTACCTCAAAAGGCGATTTCCCCGTGGCGGAGCTGCGCGCGGTGTTGATCGCGTATTCCGCCCACGCCAGGTTCTCGCTCCAGCGCTCTGGGTGTTGGGCAGACATACAGCGCAGGGTGGTCTCCACCAGCTGGTTGGCCCTCTCGGCTTGTCCGTTGGCTTGTGGGTGACCCCCCGACGTCAGCGACACATCGGTTCCAAAGAACTTATGGAACGCTCTCCACACCTGGGAAACGAACTGGGGTCCCCGGTCCGAAACGATGTCCCTGGGGATGCCGGATATCCGAAACACCTGCTCAAAACAGACTTTGGCCGTATCAAGGGCGGAGGGAAGCTTGGCCAGAGCAATTAGACGCACGGACTTGGAGAACCGGTCTACTATAGTGAGAATGACAGATTTACCTCTAGAGTTGGGTAGGCCGGTTACGAAGTCCAGGGCGATGTGGGACCAGGGACGCCCAGGTATGGAGAGCGGCTGAAGCAGTCCTGCGGGGGGCTGATGCGACGCCTTGTTCCACGCACAGGTGGTACAAGCGGTGACAAACTGTCGGACGTCAGCGTCCAAGGTGGGCCACCAGAACTGGCGCCGAATGAGTTCCTCCGTGCGCGCTCCCCCAGGGTGGCCGGCCCAGCGACTCTCATGCCCCCACTTGAGTACTGCGGTGCGAGCGGCGGAGGGCACGAAGGTCCGGTTGGGAGGACCCAGCCCAGGGTCCGGATCCTTCGTCAGCTCGCGCTCGATGATGCGCTGGATCTCCCAAGACACACCTGCAATGACACGGCTGGGGGGGAGAATCGGGTCAGTGCAGGGTTCCTCCTTACCGTCAGAGAAGAGGCGGGACAAGGCATCGGGCTTGGTGTTCCTAGTGCCGGGACGATAGGACATGACGAATTGGAACCGACCAAAGAACAAGGCCCACCGAGCCTGACGGGAGTTCAGGCGTTTGGCCGACTGGATGTAGGCCAAGTTCTGGTGGTCGGTCCATACCACGAACGGCTGGGCTGCCCCCTCCAGCCAGTGTCGCCATTCCTCCAACGCGAGCTTCACCGCCAACAGCTCGCGATTCCCCACGTCATAATTTCTCTCCGCCGTCGTCAGCTTCCGAGAAAAAAAAGCACAGGGGTAAAGCCTACCTTCCTCCGACTTCTGGGAGAGCACCGCCCCCACTCCGGCGCCCGACGCGTCGACCTCCACAATGAATTGCTTGGATGGGTCCGGTTGGATTAGAATGGGGGCCGTGGTGAATCGGTCCTTCAGGATGTCCATGGCAACTTGAGCCTCCTGGGTCCATTGGAATCTCTCCTTGGTGGAGGTGAGGGCAGTGAGTGGGGCCGTGATGCTGCTGTAGTTGCCAATGAACCGCCGATAGAAGTTGGCGAACCCCAAGAACCGCTGCAGTTCCGTCCTAGAAGTGGGGGTTGGCCAGTCAGCGATGGCCCTCACCTTCTCGGGGTCCGGTCGCACAGCCCCCGGTGACAGGATGAACCCCAAGTAGGGTACCGATCGCTGGTGGAAACTGCACTTCTCGGCTTTAGCAAACAAGCGGTTCTGCAGCAGGCGGTTCAGGACCAGTCGTATGTGCCGGGTGTGCTCGCTGGGGGTCCTGGAGAAGATTAGAATGTCGTCCAGGTAGACGAAGACGAATCTGTCCAGGAAGTCCCGCAACACATCATTCACCAAGGACTGGAACACGGCCGGGGCGTTCTTGAGGCCGAAGGGAACCACACGGTATTCGTAGTGGCCGCTGGGGGTGTTGAATGCCGTCTTCCATTCGTCCCCCTCCCTTATACGGACCAGATGGTAGGCGTTCCGCAGGTCCAGCTTGGTAAAGATGGTTGCTCCCTGCAAAGACTCAAATACGGATGATGTTAAAGGCAGAGGGTATTTGTAGGGGACCGTGATGGCATTTAGTCCCCTGTAGTCGATGCAGGGACGCAGGGTACCGTCCTTCTTGGCGACAAAGAAGAACCCGGCCCCTACGGGGGAGGTCGAGGGTTGAATAAGTCCGGTGGCGAGACATTCCGACACGTACCTCTCCATAGCTTCCCTCTCCGGGCGGGATAGTGGGTAGATCCGGCTGGAAGGAAGAGGAGCCCCGGGCAGGAGGTCGATGGCGCAGTCGTAGACCCTGTGAGGCGGGAGCTGGCATGCCTTGTTCCTACTGAAGACCTCCCCAAGGTCATGGTACTCCTTGGGCACCGAGTAGAGGTCCACAGGGCCGGGACTGGTCGAGACCGGAGGGTCACAAGCGGCGGCGGCGGCGAGCAAACAGGATGAGTGGCATCCTGTTCCCCAGGTCAGGATGCGGCCGCAGACCCAGTCTATGTGGGGATTATGCTTTCGGAGCCAGGGGTATCCCAAGATGACGGGGGTCTCGGGAGACTGGAACACCGCAAAGCATATCCTCTCCTGGTGGTTGCCCTCCAACGTCAGCCGCGTAGGTGAGGTGCGGTGGGTGATGGGGGACAACCGTCTGCCATCCAGCGCCAGGGTGCGGAGAGGATTCGCTAGGGGAGAAACAGTCAGACCACAGTGATTAGCAAACCCCACGTCTATCAGATTCTCCTCTGCCCCAGAATCTAATAGCACGTTTACGGTCACCTGTTTCTCCTGGATGGTGAGCACCGCAGGTAAGCTGAGACGGCGTGCTTGGTGTTGTAGTGGGGGACTCGACAACACCCCAAGTCCAACTGCCGCGTCAGGTCTCTTAGGGCGTACCGTGCAGTCTCGTAGCTGGTGGTCCCCTCCACCACAATAGAAGCAGAGCCCCTGGTCCTTGCGACGGTTCCGGACTTCAGGGGCCAGGGCGGCGCGTCCCAGCTGCATCGGTTCGACCCCCTCCGACTGCTCGGAGTCCCTAGAAGGTGTCGGTGGTCCTTGAGACGGAGCGGGGGCGCGGACCTGGCGTTCGTGGCGGCGAAGATTCATACGCCCGTCTATACGTATGGCTAGGTTAATAAGCTCTTGGAGAGAGTCCGGGCGGTCGCGGATAGCGAGTTCATCCCGCATGCGGTCATTGAGTGCGTGGCGGAACACGCCGCGGAGCGAGCGCTCACACCATCCCGACTCCGCGGCGAGGGTCTGAAACTCCACAGCAAACTCAGCCACAGAACGAGCCCCCTGTCGTACTGTGAGTATACGCGTCTCAATGTCCTCAGAATAGTCCGGCCGATCAAAAACCGCACGAAATCTCTCCAAGAACGAGGCAAACGAGGAGCCCAGGGGTGACGTCAGTCCCTGTGCCGCCTCCGCCCAACTGAGCGCGCGTCCACGTAGCAACCCGATGACAAACGCGATTTTATGGGCGTCCGTGGGGAAGCACGTGGGACGGATGTTGAAATACAGTTGGCACTGGAATAGAAACCCCCGACAACGTTGGAGCTCCCTCCCATAAGGCTCCGGGGGAACAGCGGCACCGTCGTACTGTGGGGCAACCGCGGGCGGCGGATTCAGTACCTGGTTCGGAGGTGTGGTCACCGGTGCTGGCGCTGCGGGCGGCGCAGAGAGTGCAGTCTGCAGCTGGAGGGATAACTGGCTCACCAGATCCGCCAGTTCCTCCTGGCGACCATACAGCAGCTCTAGCCGCGAGTCGAGCTGCTGTCCGGCTGGTGGTGGTGATGCCGGCTCCGCTCCGACAGCGCGTCGCTCCGAGGGATCCATGTTGGCCAGTTTGTAATGTGACGATCTTACGATCGAGCGAGGCGGATCCGCTACTCGGAGACAACAAGCTGAGTACAGGTACAGTCACAAAGAGGTTTATTGAATCCACAAACGATGATCCACAGATGAACACACAGAACACGGGACGTGGGTATGGTGAGGCGAGGAGTGATGACATCACACGGGGAGTAACACAATCAACCAGGGTACCGGAACGGAGTGCACTAGGCGGCAAGACGAACAGCACATAAACGGGCATAGACAGGAACTAGGAATGCACGGACGGCTAGTAGTGTCAAGGCAGGGCACGAGACAAACTGGCGGAGAGTGACGGGCGTGTAGGATATTTATAATAAAATGGTGACTGTTCCCAGGTGCGCGTGATTACGGGGGCGTGACACAAAACACCACGTGACAACACAAACCGTGACACCATCAACCCTAAATACCTCTAATTTAGTTTGTCTCCATTTACGCTCCATGGTTCTAGTGGTTTGTTTTATTATTAAACCTTGGAACGAGTCTTTAATCTTTAATCCTTTATAGTTTAAGTGGAGCTACACTGTCTAAGGTTATAGAAAACATGTGTTTAAGGTATTCAGCTGTGTTTTGAAGTTCATCGGGTCCTGATGCTGGTTTAATGTTTAATTCAGGTAAATGTAGGAATGACACAGCAGTAGGTGGAATGATTGTGTACTTCATATTATATCGTGGTTTAAAGACTGGATCAATATCAATTTCTAAATGGTAGATTATTAAATAATGATCAGAGATGACCTCACTTAGTGAAACAATAGTTAAATTATCAATGATCAAATAATCAAAAGTCTAATGTATGTTTACAGCTATGTGCTTCACCAACCACACTTGTAACGCCCATGGAATCGAGGATAGAGTCAAAGACTAATTTAAATAAGCACCAACCATTAAGGCCTTGTCAGATGAGATTAATATGTTAGAAAGAAATTCTTTAATAAACTCTGTATATGGGCCTGGAGGGCGGTATACGGTAATATGTTGCATTAAATTGGATTTATTCTTCAATGAAGATTAACTGCTTATGTTGAGTACAAGAGCTTCGAAGGATTTTGGCTCATACTTAAATGTAACACTTAATAATGTGTTTTCTTTATAGATCGTAGCCACTCCACCTCCACTAAGACGCGGTTTATGAGCATAAGTATAACCAGGTGGAGAGGCATCATTTAATGTTAAGTATTCATTGGCCCTAATCCAGGTTTCTGTGAGACAAAAGACATTTAGGAAGTTATCAGTAATTATTTCTTGAAATAGAGCTGATTTTTATGAAAGTGGACTTCGGGATGAGCGGCGTGACGCCCCTGGACTTCGGGATGGGCGGCGTGACGCCCCTGGACTTCGGGATGGGCGCGCGCGCTGGTAGGACCTCGGCGGGCACGCACGCTGGCAGGACCTCGGCGGGCACGCACGCTGGGCGGACCTCGGCGGGCACGCACGCTGGGCGGACATCGGCGGGCACGCACGCTGGGCGGACCTCGGCGGGCACGCACGCTGGGCGGACCTCGGCGGGCACGCACGCTGGGCGGACCTCGGCGGGCACGCACGCTGGGCGGACCTCGGCGGGCACGCACGCTGGGCGGACCTCGGCGGGCACGCACGCTGGCAGGACCTTGGCGGGCACGCACGCTGGCAGGACTTTGGCGGGCATGCACGCTGGCAGGGCGTTGGCGGGCACGCACGCTGGGCGGACCTCGGGCTCGCCATCCTGCACACAAAACATATACACCCCCACCGCAATGCCCAAACACATAGACATCTCAGACATGGGGAAGACGGACTGGACACACGAGACAGGGGGACACGGATCCACATTTACCCCCCGAGTGTTGGCTCCGGTACCGCCCCCTCGCAGCGCGATCCAGACACAGCGCGGTCCGGCGCGGGCGCGTCACGTGACTGCCCCGCAGCACACGTGCCGCGCGCACGTTGCGTCTTGGCACCGCGCCGGCGCGCTCTGCGTCTGGATTTCGCCACGTGGGGTTTAACAATCTGGACCGGAGCGTCCGTCCAGTACTCCTCAGAGTTGAGGAGGGTTCGTATGGGCAGAATATGCCCATACAGGTACGACTCGCCCGTCTCATCATCGGATATCTGAACCAAGTCCAGACCTTCCTCAGCGCAGAGCGCTTCGTACCCGGTACCTCCACATCCACTCATCATCGGAATCATAACAATCATACGACATTACACTGATCGAGCCTTCCTTACGGCTCCGGGACGGCGGGCTGTGCATAGCGGCGCACTCGTAGACACGACGGAATGCGCCGCGAGTACGAGGCTACACGGCCCCCGCAAAGAAAAATGTAGAAAAGCTTACCTGGGCTCTGGACTCCCCAAATTTCCTGGCTGGTCGTTCTGTCACGATAGTCTACCTCGGGCTGAAGCGGTTGCGCATAGGGAGCGCAAGCCGCCGCGTATACACGCGCTGAAGGGAGCCAGGCACGCAGGTAGCAAAGAACAGGTTTATTTAAAGGTGCAGTGCACCACAAAACGTGAGGTACAAAAGACAAGAAACAATGGACATAAATACAAAAAGACACCCGACCACGTGCACAAGACAAACCAATTACAAAAAGGAGTTAATTAACTAAACTAATATGCACTGAATGTTAATTAACTCAAACGAACAGGACAAAACACAAAACAGGTGACAGGTGCCCTAGGCACCTGTTACAGTTGTTCAAGTTTATACAGATACTCATTTACTGATTGTCCATCTCTCTGTTTGCACATATAGAGTTTTCCCAGCTCAAGATGGTCTGGAAAAGCAGTCTCAATCCGCGTGTACAGTTCTTGCACAGCTTGTTGATACTGCAAGCCTGCATTTGGCTCGTATATGAGATTTGCAGTAAGCAGGAGATTTCCCTAAACCTCAGTCCAATTTAGTTTCAATTTATATGCACATGCACGTGCCAGTTCATTCACAGTTTGTTTCCAGCCTGTCACAAATAATCTCAGGGACACCACAAATTTTTGTCCCCCTTCTGAGATCGGTGGCAGATCCTCACAAGCATACTTTACGTCATCCATAGTCCATGTTCTAAAAGCCAATGCGGGTCCTTCTGGTCCCATCAACTGGATAATGGACATCTGCACTTTCTTTTTCTCTTGTCTTGTTGAGCAATGGGCAAAAGATTTCTCATCTTCTCCATCGTCCACTCAGTCTTCATCAAGGTCATCTTCAGTATCCTCTTCCTTTTGCTGGGGCTTTGGGCCGATCTTTTGTTTCGGGTGAACAGCAGGAGGTACGTTGGGTCGTGCATCTTGAGTTGTACGGTGGTGGATGTGATTGGCCTTCTGGAGGTTATGCAGGTGGAGGAGGCGACGTGAAATCATCCAGGGACTCCTTCTGTAAATTTAAAAACTGACCACAGGCTACTGGTTTCACTACAGTGTGTGTGTTTTTATGCGCCTGAATCTTTTGATTATCTAACTCTTTTTGCGCTCTCTGTCTCCATTTTCCATAAGCATGCCAGCTTTGGCTGCCATGGAAAATGTTCAGGTTTGTGTTTTAGCTTTTTTCATTAGTCATTTCATCAGCTTTATCAAATTTGATGCTATTTTTTTTTTTAATTCTTTATTAAAAATGACTAACTCTCCTGGCGGCACGGTGGCTTAGTGGTTAGCACGTTCGCCTCTCAGCGCTAGGGATTCCCGGTTCGAATCCCCATCTGGGTGGAGTTTCCATGTTCTCCCCATGTCTGCGTGGGTTTCCTCCGGGTTCTCCGGTTTCCTCCCAGGGCACGGCAGCTCAGTGATTAGGGTGTTGGGCTATCGATCTGAAGGTTGGTGGTTCAAATCCCAGATCTACTGAAGTTACCAGTAACCCTCATTGGTCCAGGGATGTTGTGATTAACCCTGCGCAAACCTTGTAAGTCACTTTGGATAAAGTGGAATATGATGGATGGATCGACTAACTCTCCTATATTTAAGGGAAATAACAATATTTTACCCATTCCCCAATTTCGACGCAACTATCCTTAGTCATTATGTCTATGATAGATCCCCCAGGAATAACATCACAGTGAACTGCTGGCTCCTGGAAAACCAAACCTTGTGTTTTAGAATTTTTCTGACCCATTGTTGACTTCCGAAACTAAACAATCGATACATATCTAATTTACAGCTGAAAATGTACTAATGGCATACACAGTCCGATAGGCGAACACAAGACACACTTAAACGTTCTGGTGCACACTATTACGACTATACACACAGTTAAGACGTTTTACTGTTGGCATACACAGTCCAACAGTCGATATATGTATCTAATTTTTTACTCACCGTTAGTCTGTCACTCGTCCACCTCAGGTACTTTTCAAACTGTGATTCCAGCGTGAGAAGGAAGAAGTGCTCCACCCCTAAATCAGGAGATGAAACACGGTGGGGTGGCCAGTCCCATCTGCTCTCTTGGAGGCTTGTCTTCTTCCCAATCAGTGGAATCCTGTTTGTGACGCCAAATTGTGGTGGTAAATAATCAGATGACAGAGGAACAGTTAAAGTAAGAAATGATTTAATAAGATTTGAAAATTGAGAAACCAGACAAACAACCTAATGGAGGTTGTTGCAAGCTTCTGAGCTCACGACTGCTCAGCCTCAATATTCATACGAAAAACACAGCAAATAGAGAAATAGGTAATACAGTTCTGTCCAATAATAATGTAAGAAGAACAGATACTTAATAAAAAAAACACAGGTAGACCCTGTGTGTCCAACCCTTCACAACCTGTTTGCATCTGGATAGGGAAGGTTTGAAGCTTCGACCCTGAACCTTTCTTACCCCGCTCCCAATGCATCTGCTTTGTGAAATAACATACTCCCAACACATTCCATCCCATCATATCGCTTTTCTCATTTCCTCCAAGGTTAAGTAGAGAAGTTTTGTAAATGTCACACTAACACCAAAAAGGATTAATAAAATATAATACATGATGAATTTCCACTACAGGCATCCTGTCCTGGGTGTATCTGCACAGTGCCCGAAACATCCTTCCCTGGATTGGGAACCACCCTCCCGCGACCCTAGTAGAGGATAAAGCGGAAGATAATGGATGGATGGAGCATAAGGTACTAGGTTAAAATGTGTAGAGGGAGAAATCATGATGAAGATTTTAAATAAGTTCATTAGTGGGACGGTGGAGGTGGGATGTTTTGGAGCCACCAGGCAGGAAGAGGAGAAGAGGAGGATGGATGTGGTAAGGGAGGACATGCAGGTTGTTGGGGTGATGATGGATGATTCTAAGGACCTGTATGTATGTACTATTTTAATGTGTTTCAGGTTTTGGTGGGATGGAGAACCCAATGATCATGGAGGAAATGAGGACTGTGGCATCACAAGCTTCCGTAAAGCCAAATCCAATATTTCAACTTGGGCAGATTATCCCTATAACTACCCTATGTTTGGACTTTGTGAAATGTGAGACATGAACCAAATTTAACATAAGAACAGAACCTTTCAAAATAATATCTCTGTATTGTTGTATGTTCTATTATTAAAGCTTTGATTACATCATTGTGTCGTGACTGGGAGTCAATTTAAGTAATATGTTCCTCAACGTGTTCGGATCGAGATAAGAAGAAAGAGTTGTCGTAGTCAGGAACCAAGTACATTTATAATCGTATGGTGCGTTTTGATTTAGCATACAGGATGTGGACCAATTCTGGCCGGGATAGGGCCAACTGCATGTGAGCCAAAAAGGTCACACCCATAGAAACATTATTATGAATCTTATATGTCATTAGTACTTCAAATGTTCAAAACATCTGGTACACAGCTGGCAGAGATTTGGCAGTGCTGCTAGGGTTGCCACGCGTCCCGCAAAATACAGAACCATCCCGTATTTGGTAAATGAATGTTTTGCTTGATTTGTTCTGTATTCCCGATAATCATATCTGTCACACACATCAACACTGAAGCAACACTAAATTTAACAATAAAGTGTTAAAAACGTGCCGGGAGCAAACCATAAACCCTACAAACAAAACAAAAACAGAAACGCAACCGGAATACCGAAATTAACAGAACGTAGCAAACGCTAACCAACGTAACATAGCATATGATGAAATATAATGCTGGCCTGCTGACTCAGGGCGCATGCGCTCTTTAAGTCTAGTCAGCAGGCCGCATGTGACTAGGTAGGACCCAATCCTAGCTCTCTGTGATGGGCCCTACCTACGGGAACCCCGAACGACCAAAAGGCGAAATAAGAAAATCAGGGGGGAGTGGCTTAGCCCTCCCAAGCCTGACAACCTGAGGTAAAAGTTTATGAGATAATTAGAAGCTTGTAAAAGGCTAAAGACTAATGCAAAACAAATTATAAGACAATTTTTTATTATAGTATGTTTGTAAGTGTTTTATTAAAGCAATAAGACACTTAAGGTTGTGTATTATCGCGAATAAATCACGTAAAGAGGTGAAACTGTACTCCACCACACGTCGGGACTAATAACACCTCTTTATGGGATTTATTCAGAGTAATGCCATGCTCTCTCATATCGTATTGCTTTAACATAAGAATCCTGTGGGAGGCTAATCGTTAAATCAGAGTCCTAGATTTAATATTAATAAAACAAACCTGTAAAGGGCTAAACGTTAATTAAGAGCTTTTAAAAGATTAAGAGCTTGTAAAAGAAGGCTTTTTTTGTTTCTTGACTGGAATGTACAAATACACCTATGATGTATTTATTCTATTTTAGCTTCTGATGCAATAAGAACCACATGATTATGGACATAATGAGGACTGTGTTATCACTAACTTCCAGTCTAACTTCCTGCAAATAGCAATGCATCAACCTGGGCTGATTATACCTGTGAGCATCCTGTGTATGGATTTTGTGAGATTTGAATTTGACAGATTAACAAAACTTCTTAAATAATTCCTGTGTATTAATTGTGTAATTAATACACTTACAATTGTAAAGTGTAAAATATATTTATTATTAAAACATTTATTCGACTGTTGTGTTGTAGAAGTGTATTTGAGAAACAATGAGTGTGCTTCATTTATTTTAGAGAAATGCTTACAGAATGAGATGTTCCTCTAACTATTCAGAAAATCCAGCAGTGAGTGAAAACTTATTTAGATATGAAGAAAGTTTTATTAATGAACAGAAACCAATGCAGAAATAAGGTTATGGTGTGTTCATATAGCATATAGATGTGCAGGTTGTGCGCCACTTCTGGCTCAGATATGGTACTGAGAAAAATCAGACCAACATGGAGTCCGTGGCATGTAGTGACTGTTGGGCTTGAAGGCCAGGTGCTTTACTATTACAGTTCCGTCCACCAATGTAATTTCCTCTTCCCTTTTTAGGTTCTTCCAGTTTAGAGAGCGCACTTCAGTGGTGTTTTGAGAAATCAGTGTGCTATATTGCCTCACGCACCTTGGGCTTTGCACTCACTGGGACACCAGTGTGCCAAAACCACCACAGCCTTTAAACCACACTGCAAGTGATTCAGATAATTAAAAAAAAAAAAATTATAATTAAAAAAAGAAAAAAAATAATATAGAAAAAATTTGGACACATACTGTATACATATATATATATATATATATATATATATATATATATATATATATATATATATATATATATATAGGGCGGCATGGTGACTAAGTGGCTAAGTGGTTAGCATGTTCTCCTCCCAGCACTAGGGATTCCCAGTTTGAAACCCAATCTGGGTGGATTTGAAACCCAATCTGGGTGGTTTCCATGTTCTCTCCATGTCTGTGTGGATTTCCTCCGGGTTCTCCATTTTCCACAGTCCAAAAGCATGGATCAAGGCCAATTGAAGTAAACTGCATGTAAACTAAAGGTGGCCCCCGTTAATGGAAACATCAAAGTAGAGGAACTCAGAGAGTGCAGTTCAGACTGTCAGGTTGGGAGGGTTGGGCCCCTCCTACCTGCCTCCCGTGTTTCGGGTTTGTACCGTTTGGGGCTTCCGTAGGTAGGACCCACCCCCTTGAGCAGGGATTGGGTCCTACCTGATCACGTGCGACCTACTGACGGCATTTATGGCATCTCTGCTTAGCCGCCAGTAGGTCAGCATTGAGTTCGTTTGAGCTCTCGCTCAATCGTCACGTCGGGTGTTTTTCACGTGGGTATTTATATTTGTGTTGTTTCGGTGCGTGTCACGTGCTCGCGTGTCCTCAGCGGCGTTCCCGCTGCACCAGTTATTTTTGTTATTTGCTTCCGGCTACTTCAAGCGGCGTTCCCGCTGTTCAGCCATTAAATCGTGTTGTGTTTGGCTTACCTGGTCCTCGGCTCTGTGATTCTCCACCACATCGCGCTGCTCCGCCATTTTCCGGGCAGCGTGCCCCGATGCGTAACATAATGCTGACCTCCCCCAACTGCAGCAGAGTCCAGGACTCCTTCTCCGGGTAAGCACACCGTTATTATATTTCTGCGCGACCGCGTTTAGCTGCGCTCCCCGGCTTTCGTCCCGGGTTTATTATTTACCAGCGCTAGCAACGTTAGCATCCGTGCTAACTGCGTTCAGCCGCGTTTCCCGGCTTTCGTCCCGGGTTTGTTTGTTTTGTTTATTAGCGCGAGCCGCGTTAGCGCCCGTGCTAACCGCGTTTTAGCCGCGTTTCCCGGTTTTCGTCCCGGGTTTAATTTTTTTTTTTTCTTCCACTATCGGCAGCTGCGTTAGCTTCGGCGCTAACCGCGATTAGCCGCATCTTCCGGCTGTTCGCGATCTTAGCTCCGGCGCTGGCCCACGTCGATAGTGCTTTCTCTGCAGCAGCATTTCGGCTATTTAGTTTGGCGTTAGCCACGGCGTTAGCTCATTTTTTGTTGCTGCATTTTGCTATTTAAACTGGCGTTAGCCCCGCCATTAGCCGATTCCTCCAGCTGCAGCACCGGCTCTCGTATTTCGGCGTTAGCACCGCCACTAGTCGAGTCCCCGGCTGCAGCATTTAGGCTTATTAACCCGGCACTAGCCATGCCATTACACACCCCGTCTGTGGCGATTGGCTTTCTTAGCCTGGCGCCGGCCACGCCGTTTAGTTCAAGCCACAGTACTTGCTCCTCGGAGGTTGGAGCGAGGAGGGGTATCGATCGGGTCCCAGGTTATGGGGAGATTATCCTCCCTCTCTCGGCTTCGATCAAGCTCCCGGCACCCTGCGACGGGGTGGCGTTAAAGCCACTTGCGTATATTATCGGCTGTCGCAGGGTGTTTGACATGGTCACCAGTCGGGAGCTTTCGGACCGAGAGAGGGTGTTGTTTTACCTCTCCCGTCTCCTGGGACCTGCGCTGAGGTGGGCCGAGGGCCTAGTGGCCACCGGGGACATTTGTCTCACCTCAGCAAGCCGGTTCGAGTCGGCATTCTTAGCCCGGTTCGCCCCGGGTTCACCCCGGGAGTCCGCGGCGCGAGCCGGCGCGTGAGTGGAAGCGCGAGCATCCGCGCTCCTCCGCGCGTCTCCCGCCGTGGGAGATTCCCACCCAGGGTTCACCCACTGAGCGAGTTTTTTCTCGCCGCCCGGGATTCGTCGTGCGCTCCAGAGACTCGCACGGAGGACCCATTCAGCTCTCTCTCTCTCGCTACTCGGGTCCCGCCTTACGTTCCTCCGTGCGAGTCTCCCTACTCCACGGAGACCCCGCTCAGCGAGTTCCCCCTCGCTGCCCGGGGTTTACCTCGCACTGCGTCGTCTCACGCTACACCTCGCGCCTCGCTCGGGTCCCGCTGCGCGCTCGTGACCCATTAACGACTTTAATTAAGGCGATCTGATGAAATGGAAATGACTTCTTTAATTCAGTTCTGACAGTATGCTCTAGTGAATAGACTCATAATTTGTGGTTTAAATTGGTATAAAGGTTTGATCCTAAGGTTTCTTCTCTAACGTCATCAGAGAGACTTTCTTGTCAACGTCACCTGGACTTAAATAATTAAATTTAATTATATTTCCAGATTGTAAAATTTCACAATGTAAAATATCGAATTAAGTAAAAACCTGGACGGCACGGTGGTGTAGTGGTAACTGAAAACATGTGATGTGAGTGAGGTGGTTTGGACATCTACAGAGGAGGTAGGAGGTCACTGATGACCTGACGACGTTTATGGATGTGGTGAGGGAGGACAAGATGGATGATATTTAGGACCTGTATGTACGTCTTTTTAAAAATGTTTTTCAGGTTCTGGTTGTATGAAGAACCCAATGATTATAAAAGAAATGAGGACTGTGGCATCACTAGCTTCCATAACGCAAAATCCAATATGTGCACCTGGGCAGATGTAACTTTCCTGTGCTTGGACTTTGTGAGACGTGAAACGTGAATTAAATTGAACATAAGAACAACATTTAAGATAATATCTCTGTATTAAAAAATTTATATTTTTAAAGGTTTAATTCCATTATTATGTCATGACTGGGAGTGTATTTAAAATTTGGATGGACCAACCAAGATAGCATATGGATGTGGTCCACATCTGGCTTAGATATGGTACTGCGGCATATGTGTGCATTTCAAACCCAACCACATGAGACAGAAAACCACAACAGTTCATTAACTTGATTAAAATAAACATCATGAATTAATTAAATGTAAAAAATATGTATATATCTCAGGACGTGCAGATTTGAAGGTAACCATGAATACTAATAAATGATGGCGTAAACATAAGCAGGGGACAGTGATGGTGCGGAGCACAAGAGAACAGCACCACCTAAAGGGCAAAAGCTACATTGTTCAAGGCAGGATCAAGGTATCAGAATTCACCAAATTGCCCCATTTGGAGTGTGTGTGTGTGTGTGTGTGTGTGAGAGTGAGTGTGTGTTTGTCCAGTGATAGATTGCCCCCTGTCCTGGGTGTATCTGCCCAATGCCCCGAACATTCTCCACTGGATGTGCATGGGGAACCCCCGCCACTGACCCTAGTAGAGGTTAAAGCAGAAGATAATGGATGGATGGAAAATATGGTGTGGTACAGTGGGTGGTATCTACCACCTTCAACCCGCTGCCCCAGCATGCAACAGCATAAAGGATCACACTCAGCACCACAGCGATCGTCCTGCAGATTTGCACAATTTCAAGCTATGAAGACAAAATTCAGAGTCAGAGGCTGCACCCGGACCGGTCTTGTGAAATTCACAGAGTGATCAGGAGACACCCTGTTATCTGGCCATGCCCACTTTTTTTCCCTCACTCGCTGTATGGCTTTGATGTACGTATGCACTGTGTCTCCTACGGCCGGCCATGCTGCCATCACACTCGCATGTTCTTCAGGAAACACACCCTTCTAGTTTGTTCTAAAGTGCTGAGTGTTCAACTTCCTGAGGCGAAGGCAAAATTTCCTCCATTTTTCTGTCACTTACACCCTCAATGTGGTTATGTTTGTCAGAAACTGAGCCTGCAGCTCAATAAAACACTTCAATGAAACCTTTTTTTTGTGTCTATCTAGTTGCTGTTTTAAGAAATACAAACGTATGCGTTAGAATACCTATATTTAATGTCAGCGTTCCATGTGATTTGTAAAAAACAAACTTACACAGAGCGGGACAGCAGAGCGACAATGATAAATAATCTTCCTTGTTCTACAAACAGAGTATATAATAAAGCAACAAGAGAGGTGCATTTCCTGAAGAAAATGCGAGTGTATATGTATATCAAAGCAATAAAGTAAAAAAAATAAAAGTGGGCATGGCCGGGTAATAGGGCGTCCATAAGCCGTGGTCACATCAAAGGTCAGGACGATTCGATTTGGAACTCTCAAACATTCCGAAAGTATCATTCATTCGTTCATTATCTTCCGCTTTATCCTATATTAGGGTCGTGTAGGGGGGGGGGGGGCACCATGCCCATCTAGGGGAGAACGTTTCGGGCGCTGGGCAGATACACCCAGGACAGGGCGCCAATCCATTGCTGGGCACACACTCACACACATGTGTGTGTGTGTGAGAATTCAATTGACTTGATCCATGTTTTTGGACTGTGGGAGGAAACCCGAGAACCCTGAGGAAACCCACGCGGACATGGGGAGAACATGGAAACTCCACCCAGATGGGGATTCGAACCGGGAATCCCTAGTGCTGAGAGATGAATGTTCTTACCACTAAGCCACCGTGCCGCCCTCATTCCGAAATTACTGCAAGTAAATTTAACAAAATGGCGGTGACCAAAGGAGCGTAGGTATACATTTATTACAAATGTCAGTAGAACAGATGATTTAAATATTTGTAACGGGGTTAATATCTTAAAATATAGAGAAATTAATGAAAGCGAATGGGGCAAGGGGGGGCCAAGTGAGTATCCGAATATCCGTATCCGTACCAGACCGTATCCCATAATAGTTAGGCGGGCCGTGTTGATGTCATCAGTGACACCTGATCCGTCAATGCGTTTCCAATGGAGAGCATGTTTTTTGTTGTTGTGTATCTGTACTTTACTTAAGTATTTTTATTTTGGAGGTCTTTTACTTCACTTTTTTTTTTTTTTTTTTACTTAACTTCACTACATTGGAAATTCAAATATCTTACTTTTTACTCCACTACATTATGAGAAATCAGTCACTACTTTTGTCTAATGACATTCATAAAATACCAAAACGCTATTTCACACACATTCGGTTCGAACTAATGGACAAAGTTTGCCTTTTTTATGCTGTTTATACTGTTTTATGCTTTATGAGACTTATAATAGATATCAGTGTCAGACTAATTAATGATATTGTGTTGAAATATTGGTGACCAAGAGTGACCTTTTACACAAAATGAGTTAATTAATCAAGAGCTAGACTTAATCATAATACTTTTGCCACAAAGGGCGCGCAGTCCGTCCAACGGAGGCGCTGCGCGGTACTACGCAGGGGCGAGGTGTTCGCAGAGGGAATGAGCGAGCCAGGCGACCAGGTAAGCAGCAGGAAGGTCTTTAATACCAAAATGGCGAGAACAACCCTCAAAGCACGCTCATCACGCAGAATGTTGGGCGTTTTCTTTACTTCTGCAATGACATTACAACATATATATGACATTACAGCATATATATATATATATATATATATATATATATATATATATATATATACATATATATGCAATGACATTACAACATATATTTATCAACAGCCCAAGCACAGACGGTCTTACAGCTGGACGCTGCGGAGAAGAGAGATGGTCGCTGTGCGAAGCTCAAGAACGTCGAGAAAAATGAGTGAAGACATTTATATGAACTACGACAACCGCACAGGTGAGAAGAACTGGACCGATTCCGAGGACTGGGGGTCTGAATAGATTTATATGAATGAAGATCAGGTACAAACTTGTTGTTCGTAAGACTCTTTGGTTCTTATCTTCCATCCATCCATTATCCTCTATTAGGGTCGCGGGGGTTCCCCATGCCCATCCAGGGTAGAATATTTTGGGCGCTGGGCAGATACACCCAGGACAGGATGCCAATCTATCACCGGGCACACTCTCACTTACACAAACACGCTCTATATGGGGCAATTTGGAGAATTCAATTGACATTGACCCATGTTTTTGGACATTCTAATGATGGTATCATTTCTATATCGAGGCCACACTCCTATAAACACTTCATATGCTATTAATCACTTTCTAAACTCTTAAACCGACTCAAATTAATACCCATGTGACCAAAATGGAACTATGCGTCCCCTTATTGGATACAGATGTTATTATTTGTTAATCAGTGTAATCTGGTGCAGCTGGGTAGTGTTTATTGGTTAATTAATTCCTATTAACTGTGTTTCTGGCCATGTGACTACCCTTTATATGTTTAAAAACCCTGCCTTTCCCAGTGTTTAGTGTTGTAACATTATTTTATGTTATTTTCGTTATTTCGTGGCGCAATTGTGGCTGATTTCACCCGTTGCCTTCTGCATTAAAAACTTTTGAACCACACTTTGGATACTCTGGATTCTCAAACTGGGGCATTGTCAGATTGTCGAACAATATGTGAGGCCAATCCGGTGGTAGCGCACTGGTTAGGGTCATGGTTTGGCCATCAATATGAAGCTTGAGAGGTCAAATCCCATTTAGTCCATTAAAGTCTTCAATGTAGGTCCTTGAGCAAGACCCTTAACCCTCATTTCTCCAGGGATGCTGTATGACCAACCATGTGTTCTGACCCCAACCAGTTGGGTTGTGCGTATTTTGCTTTGGATAAAAGTGTCTGATAAATGACCAAATGTAAATGCCTGTGGTGTACCACAAGGTTCTGTACTCGGGGCCTTTACTGTTTAGTATTTACATGCTTCCCCTAGGTTGCATTATTCGACAGCATGGTCTGAATTATCATCTTTATGCAGATGACACCCAGATCTATATCTGTACTAAATCAGATATCCCATCAACCCTGAACACTTTAAACCACTGTTTAAAAGACATTAAATCGTGGAGGCACAGTAATTTTCTAAAGCTCAACTCTGATAAAACTGAAGTAATTCTTATTGGGCCCAAGTCCATTGTTGAGTCTGCTGGTCACATCAAAGTATCTGTCGACAGCTCAAGTGTTACTCCATCTGCACATGTCAAAAATCTTGGTGTTATCCTAGACAAAACCTTATCCTTCGACTCACATGTAAATAAAATCAGACAGACTGCATTATTTCACCTTAGAAACATCGCCTGTATACGTCCGTACTTAACATGTACAGATGCCGAGCACCTAATACATACATTCATCACTTCATGTTTAGATTACTGTAACGCTCTCCTATTCGGTCTACCATCGCGTACCTTAAATAAACTACAGCTTGTGCAAAATGCAGCTGCCTGGTTAATAACATCCACCCGTCTGCATCAACATATCACACCTATACTCAAAAACCTGCATTGGCTACCTGTCTCACATCGAAACACTTATAAGATACTACTGCTTACGTACAAAGCCCTACACAACACTGCACCGGCCTACATCTCAGACCTGTTATCTCACTATCATCCTCTCCGATCTCTGCGCTCAGCGAACTCCAGCTTACTCACAGTACCAAAAACCAGTCACCAGACTCTGGGCGATAGAGCGTTCTCAGCTGCTGCACCGCGTCTGTGGAACCAGCTCCCTAATAACATCCGAGTGGCAGACAGCCTGAATTCTTTTAAATCTCTACTTAAAACTCATCTTTTTAGGGACGCTTATAGCGCTTCTCATTCTATTGTACATCACCATGTTCTTTGTTTTATCTTTTTGTAGGCATTTTACAATGTCTTTTACATATCTTTTATGTTTTTGTTCTATTTTTTACTTTTCTTACATTCTACTCCATGCTATTGTTATTTTTACCAGCTGTTTATTTGTATTTTTCTTGTGTTTGTATGTATGTCTTTGCTGTTAAGCGTTTTGAGTTTCTAGGAAAGGCACTATACAAATAAAATTATTATTATTATTATTATTATTATTATTATTAAATGTAACAAAAATGTAATATTAGAGCCATTAGTCAAAAATAAGTCACGTTCCCCAGATAGCATAGAGATTTAGGCCACCACTAGCATGGATATCCTCGATTCCATGGGCATTACTCAAAGTGTGGTTGGTGAAAGACATTGCTGTAAACATACATTAGACCTAGTTTTATCACATGGTATTAACATTAATAATTTAACTATTGTTCCACTAAATGAGGTCATCTCTGATTATTATTTGATAACCTATGATTTAGAAATTTATATTGATCCAGTCATTAAACCGCGATATGATATGAAGAGTACAATCATTCCCTCTACTGCTGCGTCATTCCTACAACATTTACCTGAATTAAACTTTAAACCAGAATCAGGACCCGATGAATTTGAAAACACAGAAGAATACCTTAAACATGTCTTTTCTACAACCTTAGATGGTATCGCTCCACTTAAACTAAAAAGGATTAAAGATAAAAGACTCGTTCCATGGTTTAATGATCAAACACGCGCCCTAAAACAAACCACTAAAACTATGGAGCGTAAATGGAGACAAACTAAATTAGAGGTATTTAGGGTTGCATGGAATGACAGTATGACTGAATACAAACATGCACTCAATGCAGCAAAGACTAAATATTATTCTGAACTAATAGAGAACAACAAAAACAACCAAAGATTCCTCTTTAGTACCATTGCCAAACAAAAGTGCTACTGAATCAGATTCACAGATCAGCAGCAATGAGTTCATGAATTTCTTTAGTGATAAAAATCAAAAACATAAGACATAAATCATCTAATGTATCGTGTAGTGTAATCAATAATCAACCCACACCGATTTCTGAAAAATCTAGTGGTAGAGAAAATAATATAGTACAAGAGTTAAAATCAAAGACAACATCCTGTCTGTTAGACCCAATAGCTACAAACCTGCTTAAAGACCTCCTTCCAAATACTACAGAGCCTTTTATAAACATTATAAATTCATCACTTAAAATAGGCTATGTCCCCAAAAATCAGAAG
The DNA here is from genome assembly GCA_019802505.1 of Corydoras sp. C115. Taxonomy (NCBI): domain Eukaryota; kingdom Metazoa; phylum Chordata; class Actinopteri; order Siluriformes; family Callichthyidae; genus Corydoras; species Corydoras sp. C115. The sequence continues at coordinate 223,415 of JAFMOC010000542.1, read as the reverse complement.
TGTGCCATCATTAAACCATTACATAAAAACCTAATTTAGATCCTCTAATACTGTCCAAATATAGACCAATATCAAACCTTCCTTTTGTCTGTAAAATCCTAGAAAATAATTCTGTTGAACCCAGGGGCCCCGGATGTTTCTTCAGTAGCCCCGGATCAAATGAGAGCAGCTTTCTCTGGCCGCCTCTCCTCCAGCAGCGGGAAAGAACGATGGCGTCACCGTCAGCTGTTTGTGCTTCCAAGCACCTGTGTGTGTGAGGAGACAGATATTTTTCGGAGTAAAGTTACTGTAATAACTGTATGTTAGCTGCAAAGAGCAGCTTCTCAGCTTTCATAAACCGTCAAAATTATTCTGAAGGCGCAAACTGTCGCAAAGTTACGGTATTTAAAGCAAAATATTGTTAAAACTGGCTCATCTGCGACGGACTCGTAAAACTCGTATTTAATTTTATCCAATTAAGGTTTTAGGTCTCACCATAGCCCTGAGACAGCCTTATGAGACAGCCTGATAATAACAAAATCTCTTTCCTTGTATTATTAGATCTTAGTGCAGCCTTTGACACTATAGACACATCTTAGTTGATAGATTAGAAAAATACTGTGGGCATTACAGGATCTGCACTTCAGTGGTTTAAATCCTACCTGACAGATCGATATCTATTCACCTGTGTTAACAACCAATGTTCTGATCTTGCTAAAGTTAAATATGGTGTTCCTCAAGGGTCAGTTCTGGGTCCACTCCTATTTGCGCTATATATGCTTCCATTGGGATCAATTATTCGTAAACATGGAATCAGTTTCCACTCTTTTGCAGATGATACACATTTATACATTTCAGCTAACCCTAATGATGTTCGTTCAGTCAGTAATCTTGAGGACTGCATCCAAGATATTAAAATATGGATGTCAAAAAACTTCCCACTGCTAAATTCTGATAAAACAGAGTTTCTAATAGTTGGACCAAGGACAAAATTAACAAAACTTCTAACAATATGTTGAACCTTGATAACGTCTTAATTAGGCCCAATTCATCTGTAAATAATCTCGGCGTCATTATTGATTCAGATCTCTCCTTTACATAGTACATTAGCAATATTACTAGAATTGCATTTTTCACCTTCGTAACATTTCAAAACTACGAAATATCCTACCTCCAAGATGCAGAGAAACAAATTCATGCTTTTATTACCTCAAGGTTAGATTATTGTAATTCACTGCTGACAGGATGTTCTAATAAATCATTACATAAATTATAACTTGTGCAGCTTGAGTTTTAACTAAAACCAGAAAGTTTGATCATATCAGTCCTGTGTTATCAAACTTGCACTGGCTACCAGTTAAGTTTCGTATTGAGGTCAAAATTTTATTGATAACATATAAAATTCTACATAAACAGGCTCCACAGTATCTGAGTGAGCTGATTCAATTGTATAAGCCAACACACAAGCTCCGATCTCAAAGTGCTGGTTTACTCTTGTAACGGTTTACCAAGGCAACCGTGAGGCGTGGGTGGATCCGCTACTCGGAACGACAAGGTCGGGGCGGGGATTAGATGTAAACAGTTTATTTAGCCACACACAGGTAAACGTAACAGACAGGTGAACAGCGTGGCTGCGGAGCTGGGGCCTGACGTCACGGCGTCCGACGTCAGCGGGGCCGTGTTCCAATCCGCAGCGTCGAGCAGGGTGGAGTGTGGCTAAATATCAGGAGAACACAGGCAGGGACGTAGAAACTGGAACAGAGCATAAACACAGGACCAACTGGGGACGAGGTGCGACAGGACAAGACGAGAACTGGACGAGGTGCAACACAAAGACAGGGCGTGGAGATCAGGACGTGGCGAGACTAGGACTAAGCGAGAACGGGGCGAGACTAGGATCAGGGCGAGACTAGGAACAAGGCGAGACTAGGAACAAGGCCAGAGTGGACAAGGCGTGACTAAGGTAGGTGCACAAACCAAGACCAACTAGCCAGGAGTAACGGGCGTGAGCTGCTTAAATAGGGAACAGTGATCAGGAACCCAGGTGTGCATAATTACAGGGGCGTGAACACAGAGACCAACCCACACCATGTGACCAAAACAAACCGTGACCATGTGACAATAACAAAGCATGACATGACAGAACTAAACACGTGACCATAACAAAGCATAACAAACACTAAACATAACATAGGACCATAACTCAGCATGACAAAGGCTAAACGCTACACATGACAATAACAATACTCTAAACACAACATGACAATACTCAAAACGAAACACGGGAACCTAAATCCTGACAATACACAAAACGGGACCATAACATAACATGACTGAGAACACACACAACAGGTGACACAGACAAAGCATACATGATCATGGACAGAGACAAGGCATACGTAATGTGCACAGAGACAAGGCATACATAGTGCAAACAGACTAAATGAGGGGCGGGGCTACCCCTGGAGGCACCGCCCCTCCATGACCGACCATGACAACTCTTAGCTTCTAGAATAAATAAAATTACTGCTGGTGGAAGAGCGTTCTCCCACGAGGCTCCTCAACTTTGGAATAGCCTTCCAGTTACTGTTCGTGATTCTGAATCACTATTAATCTTTAAAATAAATTAGAAATGCATTTATTTAATCTTGCGTTTAATTAATCCCCTGTAGATAAAGGTGTAGATCTCAGGATTGGCTGTGTTGGGGTGGTAATCTGTGATCAGTGTATGCTGGTGTTTCACCTCTTCACCCACCTCATTATTAATGGGGGGGTGTGGCGCTGAAATGATGCTGTTCCAGGGACCCATCGTAACTATGAGTTTTTCCATTTGTTAAATACAGTATCTGTACATGGCTGTCCTACACTGTTGTTGCTGCCTGGTCGCTCAAGGAGGATGAGTCCCCCACTGAGTCTTGGTCCTCCCAAGGTTTCTTCCTCAAATAATAACATAACAGTTATTATTTTGCCACTTGCCACTGTCGCTTCGGTTTGCTCTTTGGGAGTTTAAAGGCTTTTCATTCTGTAAAGCTGCTTTGTGACAATGTACTGTTGTAAAAAGTGCTATATAAATAAAAAACCGTCAAAATTATTCTGAAGGCGCAAACTGTCGCAAAGTTACGGTATTTAAAGCAAAATATTGTTAAAACTGGCTCATCTGCGACGGACTCGTAAAACTCGTATTTAATTTTATCCAATTAAGGTTTTAGGTCTCACCATAGCCCTGAGACAGCCTTATGAGACAGCCTGATAATAACAAAATCTCTTTCCTTGTATTATTAGATCTTAGTGCAGCCTTTGACACTATAGACACATCTTAGTTGATAGATTAGAAAAATACTGTGGGCATTACAGGATCTGCACTTCAGTGGTTTAAATCCTACCTGACAGATCGATATCTATTCACCTGTGTTAACAACCAATGTTCTGATCTTGCTAAAGTTAAATATGGTGTTCCTCAAGGGTCAGTTCTGGGTCCACTCCTATTTGCAGCTTGAGTTTTAACTAAAACCAGAAAGTTTGATCATATCAGTCCTGTGTTATCAAACTTGCACTGGCTACCAGTTAAGTTTCGTATTGAGGTCAAAATTTTATTGATAACATATAAAATTCTACATAAACAGGCTCCACAGTATCTGAGTGAGCTGATTCAATTGTATAAGCCAACACACAAGCTCCGATCTCAAAGTGCTGGTTTACTCTTGTAACGGTTTACCAAGGCAACCGTGAGGCGTGGGTGGATCCGCTACTCGGAACGACAAGGTCGGGGCGGGGATTAGATGTAAACAGTTTATTTAGCCACACACAGGTAAACGTAACAGACAGGTGAACAGCGTGGCTGCGGAGCTGGGGCCTGACGTCACGGCGTCCGACGTCAGCGGGGCCGTGTTCCAATCCGCAGCGTCGAGCAGGGTGGAGTGTGGCTAAATATCAGGAGAACACAGGCAGGGACGTAGAAACTGGAACAGAGCATAAACACAGGACCAACTGGGGACGAGGTGCGACAGGACAAGACGAGAACTGGACGAGGTGCAACACAAAGACAGGGCGTGGAGATCAGGACGTGGCGAGACTAGGACTAAGCGAGAACGGGGCGAGACTAGGATCAGGGCGAGACTAGGAACAAGGCGAGACTAGGAACAAGGCCAGAGTGGACAAGGCGTGACTAAGGTAGGTGCACAAACCAAGACCAACTAGCCAGGAGTAACGGGCGTGAGCTGCTTAAATAGGGAACAGTGATCAGGAACCCAGGTGTGCATAATTACAGGGGCGTGAACACAGAGACCAACCCACACCATGTGACCAAAACAAACCGTGACCATGTGACAATAACAAAGCATGACATGACAGAACTAAACACGTGACCATAACAAAGCATAACAAACACTAAACATAACATAGGACCATAACTCAGCATGACAAAGGCTAAACGCTACACATGACAATAACAATACTCTAAACACAACATGACAATACTCAAAACGAAACACGGGAACCTAAATCCTGACAATACACAAAACGGGACCATAACATAACATGACTGAGAACACACACAACAGGTGACACAGACAAAGCATACATGATCATGGACAGAGACAAGGCATACGTAATGTGCACAGAGACAAGGCATACATAGTGCAAACAGACTAAATGAGGGGCGGGGCTACCCCTGGAGGCACCGCCCCTCCATGACCGACCATGACAACTCTTAGCTTCTAGAATAAATAAAATTACTGCTGGTGGAAGAGCGTTCTCCCACGAGGCTCCTCAACTTTGGAATAGCCTTCCAGTTACTGTTCGTGATTCTGAATCACTATTAATCTTTAAAATAAATTAGAAATGCATTTATTTAATCTTGCGTTTAATTAATCCCCTGTAGATAAAGGTGTAGATCTCAGGATTGGCTGTGTTGGGGTGGTAATCTGTGATCAGTGTATGCTGGTGTTTCACCTCTTCACCCACCTCATTATTAATGGGGGGGTGTGGCGCTGAAATGATGCTGTTCCAGGGACCCATCGTAACTATGAGTTTTTCCATTTGTTAAATACAGTATCTGTACATGGCTGTCCTACACTGTTGTTGCTGCCTGGTCGCTCAAGGAGGATGAGTCCCCCACTGAGTCTTGGTCCTCCCAAGGTTTCTTCCTCAAATAATAACATAACAGTTATTATTTTGCCACTTGCCACTGTCGCTTCGGTTTGCTCTTTGGGAGTTTAAAGGCTTTTCATTCTGTAAAGCTGCTTTGTGACAATGTACTGTTGTAAAAAGTGCTATATAAATAAAAAATTTGAACTTAGAACCAAATAGCATTATTTTAATATCCCTAAAATGTTTTGTGGTGTTTTTATTTTGGATGAAAAACCTGATACAACTATTCCATAAAAGTAGAAGACAATTTATTGAGAAAATCAGTCCATCCTCCCCCACACACACATATACATAACCTACTGTTATACGGCCATAAGCAGTGCAGCAAAAGTTCAGCAACATATTTTGAAAGTAAATGTGTTTGGTTTGTGTTCTATAAATGTGGATCACGACGGGTAGGAACCCTTTGAGAACCATCGCTCAAAAGTAAATAAAGAACACTATCATCAATCACACTCACACAACACAACAGTGGAATAAATGCTTTAAGAATAAAAAAATGTTTAATACAAAGAAATCATTATGAAAAGTTCTGTTCTTATGTTCAGTTCAGTTAAAAATCTCACATTTCACAAATTCCATACAGAAGGCTGTAACAGGGAAAATCATTCCAGGCCGATATTGCTTGGCAGTAGTTAATCATAACACAGTCCTCATTTTTATTATAATCGGGTTCTCCATACACCCAGAACCTGAAACACATTAAACAATTATCACATGGCTAATTATACATACACAGTCATAACACGAGTATATGTATATAGTATATAGCAGGTACAATCACTCTTGGTCAGTGATATATTGGTGCCCTGTCCTGGGTGTATCTGCCCAGCACCCGAAACGTTCTCCCCCCATACCAATCCAGGGGAGAACATTTCGGGCGCTGGGCAGATACACCCAGGACATGGCGCCAATATATCACTGACCCAGAGTGACTGTTTTCCAGTTTCTCTAACATTCTAACAGAACAGTCAAATTACAGAACGCAGATTACAAAAACAGCAATTTTCAATTTTACAAGTTTTCTTTACTCATCTGGTGTTTACTTACGAAGTGGTTAGTGCTGAACCGTCTATCCATTTAAATTGTCCCTCCTGATTTTCATCAGTCAGCCCAATCCAGGCTTGTTTAGATTTAAAGTGCTGATAGATGAAATCCTGGAAGCACCATGAAGAATACACTTAGTATATTTAACTGTTAAACTTATACACAATATGTTTTAAACTAAACTTTTTTATACATGCAAAGAAATACAATTGTGGTTAAATAAAAATCTGTCCAGGGAGCTAAGCTGGTTCCTTAACCACGGATCCTGAGCCACATGTGTACAGAATGTGCCACTTTCTGTTCAGTAAGCCCATGTCCGTGGGATAGGCCTTATAGCCACGGTGACCCTGAGTCCCTCACCTGTTCCTCTCTGCTATTTATAATCACCAGATCAGCTTTGCTCTCTTTGCAGGTCGTTCTGCTTTCATTCCAGCTTTTCTCTTCATCAGTGATCCAGTAAATTTTATTATTAAAATTCTTTTGTCCTGATATCGGATCACCTTCATGAGGAAAAAGAAAATCATTATGTTTCTGTATTCTGATGACATTCAGTAAAAAGTCACTCCAACCTCATCCTGTACTCACTCACACATCCATTGACCTCCTCTTGAACTCATTCCTCCCTCCTTGTGGTTCCATGCTGTATCCTTTAAAGCTTGATTATTATTCTGATCCTTGAAGCCCTCATTCTCATTACCTGTACCATTCTTCTAATAAACTCTTTCCTAATCTTCATCTTCATCACTTCCAAAGATAATCACATGATCTTTATCTCTGCTACTTCCAGCTTCTTCTCCTGTCTTTTGGTGAGAGCTACTTTCTACGTGATAGAACATTGCAGGTTTTACTCGTCTTGTACTCGTCATACTCATCTATCACTGATCACTCCTGCATCTCTACACCTCCTTGCTCACACTCTCTTCTTCACCTCTCTACCACATCCTCCACCATTTTGTACATTTAACCTACTGTACATCTCATCACTGTTACACCTTCCTTATACATATACTGAACCACCCACACATACTTCCTTGTATACTGCAAGTATTTTCTTAAATGTATTATAGAAAAACAAGTGAAATTGATAACCTACAATCATGAAAGACAAGAAAAAATTCTGTATGAAAGACAAGAATCACATACCCAGTTTAGTTATCAGCTTTTGTAATTCATCTATCTTCCCCTGTAATTTGATGTTTTCAATACTCAGGTTATCGTTTCTGGTCTTTAATTGGATGATTTCAGTACTGAGGTTATTGTAATTGGTCTGTAATTGTGTGAATTCATTTGAGACCATTGCGTTTTTGATCAATTTTTTTTGATCAATTTCATTGCGTTTTGATCAATATCTGTATAATGGACACCAGTAGAAGACCAACAGGCAGCAGCAGCAGCAGCAGACAATCTGTGTTCGATCTGGAACATTTGCTCCTGCTGCGATCAGCTCCTGGAGGAAAATGCACAGTCCAGTGATCAAAGGCAAATTTAAAAGTCCACATAGGACAGTTTTTTTTAAGTCATAAAACATAACAAAACTTATCTTATTTAAACTTATTTTTTATTGACTGGAGAAGTGCAGGATGGTTCTGTCAGTACTCCTAACATAAAGGGGCGGTTTGATGATATTTCGGATGTTATTTACTTCAACAGTTGTAGAATAAATAAAGTGTTGATGACAGTTTGATGGTAAATCGCGGCTCAGCTGTTTCCTAAGTTAAATAACGGGCTGTTTTTGGGACCTGCAGGTTCTCACCTGCCATTAGATTGTGCTTTACAGAAAGTACGTCACATGTCGACACGTGGTATTAGATTCCTAGAGCTTTATGTTTGCTGATGCTGTTACTGATAAACCCAAAAATATCTTTTAATTAATATAAATAAATATAAAATGTACAAAATCAGCCATATTCTGTTCTGTACAACACAAATCCTTTTTCTTTTATAATTTCACGTAAATGAAAATGGTTCACTGTCACACCCCCTACTGTTGATGTCCCACAGGCAGGTACTGCTGCACATTGGGCGTCACCGGAATATTGATTGTGCACGCTCTCTTGGGGATTATTTAAGACGCAGGAAGTCGCAGGACATGCGTGTTTCAGGTTGGGCTTTGGACCAGTTTGTGTAGTCAAGTCAAGTCAAGTCAAGTAATTTATTTATATAGCGCTTTTTACAACAGTACATTGTCACAAAGCAGCTTTACAGAATGAAAAGCCTTTAAACCCCCAAAGAGCAAGCCGAAGCGACAGTGGCAAGAAAAAACTCCCTTTTATGTTGTTATTTAAGGAAGAAACCTTGGGAGTGAGTCCATTAGGGGGCGTCCTGCAGGACCGCCTTGTCAGGATCCATACAGTATTCGTAAGCAGAGCCATGGATCTCCAGGAAGCCGGGGGACACCTCAAAAGAAACAGACAAAGGAAGGGAGTTAGAGCTAATAATAAAGCACGGCATTTAATTAATAAGTAATTAATTGACACAGTGCAGCATGTGACTCCGGCATCACTGACTAGAGCAGCATAACTAAAAGAGGCAGATACTGCAGACTCTACATAGTTGAGATGGCGCCCCGGAACAGCATCATTCCAGCGCCACACCCCCCCCATTAATGATGAGGTGGGTGAAGAGGTGAAATGCCAGCATACACTGATCAGAGATTACCCCCCAACACAGCTAAGTCTGAGATCTACATCTTTATCTACAGGGGATTAGTTAAACGCAAGATTAAATAAATGTGTTTTTAATTTATTTTTAAAGATTAATAGTGATTCAGAATCACGAACAGTAACTGGAAGGCTATTCCAAAGTTGAGGAGCCTTGTGAGAGAACGCTCTTCCACCAGCAGTAATTTTATTTATTCTAGGAGCTGAGAGTAAGCCAGCACCTTGAGATCGGCGCTCACGTGTCGGCTGGTACAATTGAATCAGCTCACTCAGATACTGTGGAGCCTGGTTATGTAAAATTTTATATGTTATTAATAAAATTTTGTACTCGATACGAAACTTAACTGGTAGCCAGTGCAAGTTTGATAACACAGGAGTTATATGATCAAACTTTCTGGTTTTAGTTAAAACTCTAGCTGCAGCATTCTGCACAAGTTGTAATTTATGTAATGATTTATTAGAACATCCTGTCAGAAGTGAATTACAATAATCTAACCTTGAGGTAATAAAAGCATGAATTAGTTTTTCTGCATCTTGGAGGGAGATGCATTTCGTAGCTTCGAAATGTTACGAAGGTGAAAAAATGCAATTCAAGTGATATTGCTAATGTGCTTTGTAAAGGAGAGATCTGAATCAATAATGACACCGAGATTATTTACAGATGAACTGGGTCTAATTAAAGAGTTATCAAGGTTTAACATAGTGTTAGAAGCTTTGTTAATTTTGTCCTTGGGTCCAACTATCAGAAACTCTGTTTTATCAGAATTTAGCAGTAGGAAGTTTTTTGACATCCACATTTTAATATCTTGGATGCAGTCCTCGAGCTTAGTGACTGAACAACCATCATTAGGGTTAGCTGAAACATATAACTGTGTATCATCTGCATATGAGTGGAAACAGATTCCATGTTTACGAATAATTGATCCCAATGGAAGCATATATAATGCAAATAGGAGTGGACCCAGAACTGACCCTTGTGGGACACCATATTTAACTTTAACGAGATCAGAATATTGGTTGTTAACACAGGTGAATTGATATCGATCAGTCAGGTAGGATTTAAACCACTGGAGTGCAGATCCTGTAACACCCACAATGTTTTCTAATCTATCAACTAAGATGTTATGGTCTATAGTGTCAAAGGCTGCACTAAGATCTAATAATACAAGAAAAGAGATTTGGTTATTATCAGAGGACATTAATAAGTCATTAACAACTTTAATTAAGGCTGTCTCAGTGCTATGGTGAGACCTAAAACCTGACTGAAAAACTTCATGAACGTTATTAGCTAGAAGATGGCGATTCAGCTGGTTGAACACTATTTTTTCTAGGATTTTAGAGACAAAAGGAAGGATTGATATTGGTCTATAGTTGGACAGTATTAGAGGATCTAAATTAGGTTTTTTAAGTAATGGTTTAATGACTGCACACTTCAGATTTTTGGGGACATAGCCTATTTTAAGTGATGAATTTATAATGTTTATAAAAGACTCTGTGATATTTGGTAGGAGGTCTTTAAGCAGGTTTGTAGGTATTGGGTCTAACATACAGGATGTTGTCTTTGATTGTGTAATTAATGAGACAAGCTCTTTTTTAGATATGGGGTTAAAGGTATTTAACTCTTGTACTATATTATTTTCTCTACCACTAGATTTTTCAGAAATCATTGAGGGTTGATTATTGGTTACGCTACACAATGCATTAGATGATTTAAGTCTTATGTTTTCAATTTTATCACTAAAGAAATTCATTAAATCATTGCTGCTGAACTGTGAGTGAATCTGTGAATCTGATTCAGTAGCACTTCGAGTTAATTTGGCAATGGTACTAAAGAGGAATCTTTGGTTGTTTTTGTTGTTCTCTATTAATTCAGAATAATATTTAGTCTTCGCTGCATTGAGTGCATGTTTGTACTTAGTTATACTGTCCTTCCATGCAACCCTAAATACCTCTAATTTAGTTTGTCTCCATTTACGCTCCATGGTTCTAGTGGCTTGTTTTAGGGCGCGTGTTTGATCATTAAACCATGGAACGAATCTTTTATCCTTAATCCTTTTTAGTTTAAGTGGAGCGACACTGTCTAAGGTTGCAGAAAACATGTGTTTAAGGTAATCCGCTGTGTTTTCAAGTTCATCGGGTCCTGATGCTGGTTTAATGTTTAATTCGGGTAAATGTTGTAGGAATGACACAGCAGTAGAGGGGATGATTGTACGCTTCATGTCATATTGCGGTTTAATGACTGGATCAATATCAATTTCTAAATCGTAGGTTATCAAATAGTGATCGGAGATGACCTCACATAGTGGAACAATAGTTAAATTATTAATGTTAATACCATGTGATAAAACTAAGTCTAATGTATGTTTACAGCGATGTGTTTTACCAACTACACTTTGAGTAATGCCCATGGAATCTAGGATGGAGTCAAAGGCTAATTTAAATGAGTCTAGTGGGTTTTCAAAGTGAACATTGAAGTCACCGACTATTAAGGCCTTGTCTGATGAGATTACTATGTTAGAGAGAAATTCACCAAATTCTTTAATAAACTCTGAATATGGGCCGGGAGGGCGGTATATGGTAATAAGATGCATTAGGTTGGATTTATTCTTCAATGAAGATGAACTGCTTATGTTGAGTACAAGCGCTTCGAAGGATTTTGACTCATACTTATTATTAAGTGTTACATTTATGTTTTCTTTATAGATCGTAGCCACTCCACCTCCTCGTCCACTAAGACGTGGTTTATGAGCATAAGTATAACCAGGTGGAGAGGCATCATTTAATGCTAGGTATTCATTGGCCCTAATACTGGTCTCTGTGAGACAAAAGACATTTAGAAAGTTATCAGTTATTATTTCTTGAACTAGAGCTGATTTTGATGACAGTGACCTAATGTTTAATAACCCAAGTTTTAACTTAAAAGTGTTTCTTACATTACTTGAGGTTGTATTGATATTAATGAGATTTTTTTGGCACACTTTTTGGACTCTTTTTGTTGTTTTTTGCTCACTGCGATACTTGATAACTGTCTTAATAGTATGGAACCTAGTTATTGTGGGTGACGACTCCTGGCAGTTCGCAGGCAGTTGGTTAGGCCATTCTGTCTGTTGCCTGGCCTTGGCTCTGAATTGTCAATTTTTTTTCCTATCTGAAGGAAAAAGCCTATCGGCTATGTTATGTGACATGAGCGCAGCACCCTCCCGGGAAGGATGGATGCCGTCCCATTTCAATAGGCCAGGCCTTCCCTCAAAAGTAGACCAATTATCAATAAAGGTAATGTTGTTCTCTGAGCACCACTTAGACATCCAGCAACGTAGCGACCATAACCTGCTGTAGGTTTCGCCGCCACGCCTAATTGGTAGGGGACCAGAGACAACTACTTCATCAGACATCATTGCAGTGTAGAAGCATATTCTCCCACGTTAACCTTACCTGTGTCTTCCACCTTAGTGAATTTGTCCTTCTCTCGAAGTACGGACTAGACAGTAGCACCAGAGCACCTGCACCAGGGCTGATTGCTGCGGAATCCGCCCCGTCCCTTTGTTTGCTGCCTGCCGCGCTTTTGTTCAGGCGGGATCGCCCCGCAGCTTCGTCTGTTTGGTTTGTTTTTGCTCCAGAGCTGTGCACGGTGCAAAGTTGAGCTTTGTTGCGTATAATAAACTGGTGCTGACTGTAAGCTCGACCGTCTCGCTTCCGATTCATCAACGGCATGACATTCACGCACATGGAATTATGATTTATTATAATTTCATAAATAATTATTTGGATTTATTTATCATGGTTCTTAATTTTATTACATTTAGAAGTAAGGGAATTTTGTAATAATAGTTGTTTACCTAACACATCTACCACAATATGTGAGGGCACGGGACTGTGTGTCTGACTTAGTGGTCTGCAGTACTGGGACCCCACAGGGAACCGTCTTTGTGCCGTTCCTCTTCACCCTGTACACGGCAGACTTCAAGTACAGCTCACTGAACTGTCACTTAAAGAAGTTCTCTGATGACTCTGCTGTTGTCGGTCTCATCACTGATGATGACGACCGGGAATACAGAAAGGTGCTTCAGACTTTGTGGACTGGTGCCTATGTAACCGCCTCCAGATCAACACCGCGAAAACTAAGGAGCTGGTGGTGGATTTTCCTAGGCACGGTCGCCCTATACCAACACCGGTGAACATCCAGGGAATGGACATTGAGACGGTGGACTCTTATAAGTACCTGGGTGTTCACCTTAACACAAAACTGGACTGGTCAGACAACGCCACTGCACTTTATAAAAAAGGACAGAGCAGACTGTATCTGCGGAGGAGACTAAGGTCGTTTGGGGTGCGGGGGCCACTCCTGAGGACCTTTTTTGACACAGTGTTGGCATCAGCCATTTTTTATGGAGTGTTGTGCTGGGGCAGCAGCATCACGAATGCAGACAGGAACAGACTGGACAAACTCATTAGGAAGGCCAGCTCTGTCCTGGGGGAACGCTTAGACCCGGTGCAGGCGGTGGGAGACAAGAGGATGCTAAACAAGCTAATAACTCTTATGGACAATGAATCCCACCCCATGTTTGAAACTCTAGCAGCACTGGGCAGCACCTTAAGTGACAGGCTACGTCATCCGAAGTGTGTCAGGGAGCGTTACCGCAGGTCCTTCATTCCTGCTGCAGTGAGACTGCACAATCAGCACTGCTCCCAGTAATCACTCCAAACCAAACTGAAATGTATTGCACCATCAATGATACATTTATTGCACAGTTATTTTTAATCATCTGTATGTAATAACTTTACATACTTTTTTTTGTAATAACTTTTCCTAGTTTAAATCTCTTTAATAACTGGATACCTTGTGTATCCGTGTCCAATCCAGCGTTCTCCTGTTCTGATCATCTGTGTACTGACCTCCTGCTCCGTTCCTGGCTTTGTGATCCTCTCGCCTCGTCCTTCGGTACCGTAGCCTTGATTTCGATTTGCTTTATTGTTATTGTTCTGGGTTTTCTTTGTTTCGGGTATCAAGCCAGTTCTTTTCTTAGCTTAATTAAAGCTCTTTACTTTACGCTTCGTCTCGTGTGGCTGTTCGGATCGCTCACACTCACCAATGCTGTATGTGCGTCAGGCCATCTTGGTGGTTTCCATGTTCTCTCCGTGTCTGCATGAGTTTCCTCCGGGTTCTCTGATTTCCTCCCACAGTCCAAAAACATGGATCAAGTCAATTGAGTTCTCCAAATTGCCCCATAAAGAGTGTGTATGTGTCTGTGTGAGTGAGTGAGTGTATGCCCAGCGATAGATTGGTGTACCTACCCAGTGCCCGAATCATTCTCCCCTGGATGGGCATGCGGAACCCCCCCGCAACCCTAATATAGGATAAAGCGGAAGATAATGGATGGATGGATGGATGGATGGGTAACAAGGACTTATGCACATACGAATCTAAAACAACAGACAACCTACATCACGTCACCAGGTAATTAGACTTAATGCACGGAGCAGATGAACAATCCATGCAATATGAACCGCTGCTGTTTTCAGTGTTGCCAACTTATCTGCTTTGTTGCTAAATTAAGCAACTTTTCACACTAAATAGTGGCTTATTGTTTAAGATACTAGCAAATCTAGTGACTTCTCGTGATATTGGTTACTTTTAAAGACTGCGATGAACACATGTTGTAGTGGTTATATACCTGTTGTGACACCAACCGTCCTCTAGAAGGCACTAGTAATGTGTTGGTTGATGTGAGTGATTCAGTAAAGTCGATGTTGTAAAGGCATCTCCCTGCACGCCATGTTATTTTGGTAAAGAATCCATATGCTGTTCTGTCGGTATCTTAGTGAAGATCTAACTCATGTTCTTCACTTACTGTTCTAAGTGAGCAGCGGGGCTCAAAGCAGATCATACCCAAATCCACCACCCCCATTTTATTTGTAGTTCTGACATATTTTATTTAGCATTTCTCTCCCAGAACGTTATACCTGGGTGTTCACCTTAACACAAAACTGGACTGGTCAGACAACGCCACTGCACTTTATAAAAAAGGACAGAGCAGACTGTATCTGCGGAGGAGACTAAGGTCGTTTGGGGTGCGGGGGCCACTCCTGAGGACCTTTTTTGACACAGTGTTGGCATCAGCCATTTTTTATGGAGTGTTGTGCTGGGGCAGCAGCATCACGAATGCAGACAGGAACAGACTGGACAAACTCATTAGGAAGGCCAGCTCTGTCCTGGGGGAACGCTTAGACCCGGTGCAGGCGGTGGGAGACAAGAGGATGCTAAACAAGCTAATAACTCTTATGGACAATGAATCCCACCCCATGTTTGAAACTCTAGCAGCACTGGGCAGCACCTTAAGTGACAGGCTACGTCATCCGAAGTGTGTCAGGGAGCGTTACCGCAGGTCCTTCATTCCTGCTGCAGTGAGACTGCACAATCAGCACTGCTCCCAGTAATCACTCCAAACCAAACTGAAATGTATTGCACCATCAATGATACATTTATTGCACAGTTATTTTTAATCATCTGTATGTAATAACTTTACATACTTTTTTTTGTAATAACTTTTCCTAGTTTAAATCTCTTTAATAACTGGATACCTTGTGTATCCGTGTCCAATCCAGCGTTCTCCTGTTCTGATCATCTGTGTACTGACCTCCTGCTCCGTTCCTGGCTTTGTGATCCTCTCGCCTCGTCCTTCGGTACCGTAGCCTTGATTTCGATTTGCTTTATTGTTATTGTTCTGGGTTTTCTTTGTTTCGGGTATCAAGCCAGTTCTTTTCTTAGCTTAATTAAAGCTCTTTACTTTACGCTTCGTCTCGTGTGGCTGTTCGGATCGCTCACACTCACCAATGCTGTATGTGCGTCAGGCCATCTTGGTGGTTTCCATGTTCTCTCCGTGTCTGCATGAGTTTCCTCCGGGTTCTCTGATTTCCTCCCACAGTCCAAAAACATGGATCAAGTCAATTGAGTTCTCCAAATTGCCCCATAAAGAGTGTGTATGTGTCTGTGTGAGTGAGTGAGTGTATGCCCAGCGATAGATTGGTGTACCTACCCAGTGCCCGAATCATTCTCCCCTGGATGGGCATGCGGAACCCCCCCGCAACCCTAATATAGGATAAAGCGGAAGATAATGGATGGATGGATGGATGGATGGGTAACAAGGACTTATGCACATACGAATCTAAAACAACAGACAACCTACATCACGTCACCAGGTAATTAGACTTAATGCACGGAGCAGATGAACAATCCATGCAATATGAACCGCTGCTGTTTTCAGTGTTGCCAACTTATCTGCTTTGTTGCTAAATTAAGCAACTTTTCACACTAAATAGTGGCTTATTGTTTAAGATACTAGCAAATCTAGTGACTTCTCGTGATATTGGTTACTTTTAAAGACTGCGATGAACACATGTTGTAGTGGTTATATACCTGTTGTGACACCAACCGTCCTCTAGAAGGCACTAGTAATGTGTTGGTTGATGTGAGTGATTCAGTAAAGTCGATGTTGTAAAGGCATCTCCCTGCACGCCATGTTATTTTGGTAAAGAATCCATATGCTGTTCTGTCGGTATCTTAGTGAAGATCTAACTCATGTTCTTCACTTACTGTTCTAAGTGAGCAGCGGGGCTCAAAGCAGATCATACCCAAATCCACCACCCCCATTTTATTTGTAGTTCTGACATATTTTATTTAGCATTTCTCTCCCAGAACGTTATTCGTTTATTCTTAAGCTTTAAATAGACAGATGGACTATTAGATAAAGCTACTTTTAGGATAGCTAATTTTCTTACTGAGGAGTCAGGAACACGGTGCTGTTTGTAACTGGTGGATGGTGGCGGCAGAAGCGGCTGCAGGATGACAGAAGGAGCGAATGAGAGTGCATCCCTGCACAACTCTTTAATATTTATTTGATTAAAACATAGGCGGCACGGTGGCTTAGTGGTTAGCACGTTCGCCTCTCAGCGCTAGGGATTCCCGGTTGGAATCCCCATCTGGGTGGAGTTTCCATGTTCTCCCCGTGTCTGCGTGGGTTTCTTCCGGGTTCTCCGGTTTCCTCCCACAGTCCAAAAATATGGATCAAGTCAATTGAATTCTCCAAATTGCCCCATATAGAGTGTGTTTGTGTGAGTGAGTGTGTGCCCAGCGATGGATTGGCGCCCTGTCTAGGGTCTATCTGCCCAGCGCCCGAGACGTTCTCCCCTGGATGGGCATGGGGACCCCACCGCGACCCTAATAGAGGATAAAGCGGAAGATAATGGATGGATGGATGATTAAAACATGAAGTTTCGAATTTGCCAGGTCAGACATCGGGCACTTTTGCATAGTGTTTGCTCTATCAACAATAAGAAATACAGTTTCTATATAAAAATGTGAGTACTTTGTTTTTTTTCTTTAAACAATATGATAGTTATTAAAAAAAGAGTAGAATGTATATATTAGGGTGACCAAATGTCCGTATTTCCTGAGACATGTCCGTATTTCATGTCTTGTTTTTTTTTAAAAAGTGAGGAAATTACCTTCCTTGGACCATTAAATGTACAGGAGCTAGGGCACTGCGTACGGCACTGCGTGTCAGTACGCAAGCAACATGCCGAAGCGCAAGACAAGGGTATGTTTACCAACGATTTACAAAAGATGTGCTTTCCCCGCTTTTAGACCGGGTCAAGTTAATTGGCTAATTTGTTAATTTATTTTTTCCAATAGCTTATTGTTAATTAGTTCATTTGTTAATTATCTTTTTCCCAATAGCCTACAGAACTGACAATATTTAGTTCATTACTGAGGGTACTGTGGTTAGCACATTCACCTCTCAGCGTTCCCTGTTCGAATCCCAATCTGGGTGGAGTTTCCATGTTCTCCCCGTGTCTGCGTGGGTTTCCTCCGGGTTCTCCGGTTTCCTCCCACAGTCCAAAAACATGGACCAAGTCAATTGAATTCTCCAAATTTCCCCATATAGAGTGTGTCTGTGTGAGTGAGTGTGTTCAGTGATATATTGGCGTCCTGTCCTGGGTGTATCTGCTCAGCGCCCGAGATGTTCTCCCCTGGATGGGCATGGGGAACCCCCCAGTGACCCTAATATAGGATGATGGATGGATGGATTATGGTAAAGTAAAACTTATGATGAATTGAATAGTTCAGGGAACAGAGAAAATGACTATTTGATGAAGGAGAATGGGAAAGAGTATGAATGTCTGGTCGCAGGGTCAGCGGAGCGATTTGAATAATGGGGCAGACAACAAGAACCTGTTATAAATTCATACCCCTGAAGGGGGCAGAAAGCAGGACCAGATGGGGGAGAAGTTAGAGATGTTCTGGTGGATGTTCTTTGTCTGTTTTTTGTCTGGAGTTGTTGTCTGGAGGGGGCGCACTCACAGAAGAAGCAAGTCACGCCTTCCTGAAGGACTTATATGGACGAAGTAGAAGACTTACGGCAGAGCTCTCGGGGGATAGCATTGAGTTGCTGTCCATATTTTTCATTGTTTATATATTTTGTGTGTGTATTGATGTGCATGTGTGTATATGTGTGTGTCTCCATTGATGTGCATGTGTGTATATGTGTGTGTCTCCATTGATGTGCATGTGTGTATATGTGTGT
>JAFMOC010000542.1:0-202500 GCA_019802505.1 Corydoras sp. C115 | reverse complement strand
GGCAGCCACCAGGCCCAGCCAGCACACCCCCCGGCACCCAGCCCCCGAAACCGAGAGCCACCAGCCCACCAGAGGGCAAAGGGCACAACCCCCCCGGGAGGGGAATGCGACGCGGAGGTGGGGGCCACCATTAGGCGGACCCTAGATGACCCAGGAGAGGGAGCAGACCAGGCCCCAGCCTGACAAATACACATTCACACACAAACGCACTCATACCATCCCACCCTCATACTCACCTCCACTCATTCGAAGTAAACATATACAGTAACATATACGCCACACTCACTCATACTCCCCATACACACTCTATACACACTCTGGGTCCAGGACATGCGTCCGCCCCCTATTGGTGGGAACCCACATCCGGACCCAGAGGGTAAACCCATTCTCTCCGGGGTGGAGAGGAGGGGACGGCCAAAGCCACGAACCCGCAAGGCCGTCCCACAGCCCGGGCTGCACCAGACCGGCAGGGCAAGCCCCCGCCACGGTGAGGACCCGCCCCCGACCACCGCCGAGCACCACCAACAGCCAAGCAGACACCCCCCGCCGAGCGCCCGCCAGACCCCGGCGACAAGCCCGGCCAGAGGAATGACTGCACAGCCCAGGGCAATGACCCAAGAATCCAAACAGGCCCAGGGAAGCCAGAACACCGGTCCCCCCCCCCCACCCCCCCCCAAGCCCCGCAGCCCACCCACCGCCCCCGCCCCCACCAGACGGACTGCCCCTTATTCACCTACCCCCCACCCCAAGCGGCATAACGGGAAACGGGGGAGTGGCTTGAGACCCCCACACACATACCCCCACCCCCAGATATGCTGTTGATGCTTGTTGTTTTTTTTAAGGTGCGATTAAAAGGGGGAGGAGGGGGAGGTCGGCACATGATCCGACCCAGAGACGTGCACCCCCACTCCAGCCCAAACCCTAAGTGTCTATGTGTAATGTTGGGAGCAGGCCCAGGCGACAGTGGTGAGACCGCTTAGCAGCCCCACCCACTGCACGCCACATAATGCCCATTCCCAAGGCCCTATATGTGAGTGTCATGAGAGTGTTAATAGTGAATGTCTAGGGTGTATAATAAAATTGGGGTCCAGGTGGTCATGGAACCCCAAAGCCCTACATGAGTGGAATTGAAGTGAAGAGGATGGAGGGATGCGACGAGGGATGGGGAGAAACAACTGGGGGCGCAAATGCCCCCAGGGAGCCAGCCCCCCCACTGACCCCAGTAGGCTCCCCCGTTCCCCGAGATCCACCCAGGGAGGGAGGCCCCAGTGCCCCCGCTCCAGGGCAGATGGTGCACCGTACCAGGCTGGGCAGCAAGAGGCCATGAATGGACAGAGCCCAGGGGACTGCCGAAGGCGGGACCAACACCCCACCCACCCCGGGACCATCCAGATCCCCAAGCCACCACCCCCAGCTCCACAGCCAGCCCCCCCCAGCCGTAGCAGCCACCAAACTCCAACAAGGGCGATCCCACCGAGCATGCCCACCCAGCCATCCAGAGCACAAGGCAGCCACCGGGAGCGTGCCCCCCCCAAGAGCCAGCCAGCACCGAGGCCCTCCACCGGTCTCCACCCCAGAGGAAATTCTACTCCCACCCAAACAGTCAGATAACTCTCAGCACATATAACACAGGACACCCAGGCAGAGCCTGATCTACCCCCCCGCCCGGCCACACACCCCCCCCCCCCCGCGACCCAGAGCCCCCCCGGCCAACGAGACCCACAGCCCACCAATGGACCGAAGACCCCCAGCCAGGGGCCACACACCGAGGCATGCCCCGGCAACACGCCCGCCCGGGTCCAGGCCCCACAGACCCGGCCAGGGCCCCAGCCCGGGGGCAACCCACCCCGACAGCCCCAACCCCCCCGGGCCCACCCCGAATCCACCCCAGGGCAGCCAGGCCGCCGGCTGAGCCCGCGCCCGCGGCCACCAACCACCCCAGACCCGCACGAAGCCACTAGAGGCCACCCCCCACCCCCCACGAGGCCCGCCCCGGGCGGCGAGCGGCAGCACCCCTACCCAGGTACCCCCGCCGACCCAGCCCCCAGGCTCCCCCGGACGCCACCAAACCCCAACACCCCCCAACATCAGCCACGGCGCCCGCAGGACGAGACCGAGGACCCCCCACCCACCCTACGTGATCGAGTCAATCAGGGAAGCCCAAAGAGATGGATCTGATGTGGCAGCAGAGGTTGTCTCAAGACTAATGTGATCTAACAAAAGATTTTTATACTGATTAATACTAAGAGCGTTTTTGTTTTTCCAATTCATAAGTATAGTTTTCTTTGCGATACATAAGGCCGTGAAAATCACATAAGATCTATTTTTCTCTAAAGTGACATCATCTAATTTAGCCAATAAGCAAACAGACGGAGATAGTGGAATATTACATTGCAGACACTCAGATAAGTCTTCACATACCCGAGCCCAGAACCTCTGAACAGGTGGACAGAACCAGAGAGCATGCATGTAATCATCAGGTATGTTACCTGTGCACTGTGAGCAGGTGTTAGATGAAGCAAAACCCATTTGGAACATTCGCTGGCCTGTATAATGTACTCTGTAAAGAAGTTTATACTGTATTAATTGTAAATTGGGGTTTCTAGTCATTTTAAAAGTTCTTGAACATATTTGAGACCAAGTATCTTGTTCATAGTTAACTGCCAGGTCTGATTCCCATTTCCCAATAGGAAGTGATATTGAGCAGTCTATTTTAGATATTATCTTGTAGATTTGCGATAGTAATTTGGGGGGTTTAAAATTAATAAATTCTGAAACAGCTAATGGTGTTTCTAATCTAGTGTTATTGAGCTTAAATTTATTTTTTATTATAGATTTAATTTGCTGATACTCTAAAAATTGTTTTTTGTTTATGCCAAATTGTGTTATTAATCTGTCAAATGGTATAAAATCTATGCCCTCAAAAATATGTTCCAAGTATTCAATTCCGTTACTTCTCCAATTTGGGAAGTTTAACATAGTATTTTGTTGTAGGATGTCAGGATTGTTCCAGATGGGTGTTTTTTTGCATGGGATTATTGAAGACTTAATCGTTTTAAGAAACTCCCACCATGCTGTCAGGGATGAGCTTATATTAATGTTTTTAAAGCATACATGTCGTTTTATATTTGGGCTGATGAATGGAAGATCCGAAATTTTTATATTCTGACATAAAGCTTGTTCAGTGTCTAGCCAGGATTCATCTAATGGGCTGTGTTTTAACCATCTTGAAATATATTGTAACCTGTTAGCTAAGAAGTAATGATAAAAGTTAGGAAGTTCTAGACCTCCCTTGGCTTTAGTTTTCTGTAATGATTTTAAGCTAATACGTGGGGTTTTGTTTTTCCAAAGGAATTTTAAGATGATCGAGTCCAATGATCTAAACCAGTGCGGTGGGGGTTTATTTGGAGTCATTGAGAATAAATAGTTTAATCTAGGTAGTACCATCATTTTAATTGAGGCAACTCTTCCCATGAGTGATATGGGTAGTGATTTCCATCTATTGAGATCATCTTCAATTTTCTTTAAGAGCGGAATGTGGTTCAGTTTTACTAAGTCTTCCAATCTAGGAGAAATATTAATACCCAAATATACAATGTTTCCTGACTGTAGTTTGGTAGTAAGAGGATTGTTAAATGAGCAGTTTATTGGAAGAACTGTAGACTTTAACCAATTTATAGAATAATCTGATACTTGAGGGCTTTTTGAAGTTCAGCTGCTGTCAGTGGGGAGTCCAGCTCTATTACTTGACTACTGGATAATTTGGGTAGTGATATTTTATCTAAAAATTGATTAATGTCTGTATCTGATGGGTTTATCTGGGGTGAATATAGAGCTTTGTAGAAGTCTCTGAAAATATTATTTATGCTTCCAGGATCATAAACTATGTTCCCAGTTATGTCTTTAACACCAGATATGGTTGTTTTTTCCTTATTAATTTTGAGCTGGTTCGCTAAATATTTGCCTGATTTGTTTCCATGTTCGAAGTTATCTATTCTAAGTCTTTGGATTAGGAATTTAGTTTTATTTTTGGTAAGTTCGTTTAATTCTAATTTTGCTTTGCGCAATTTGTCCAAGATTCCCTCGTCTTGAGGGGCTCCTAATAATTTAATGACTTCTTCTAATTCCTGAATACGTTTAGTTTCTTTTTTCTTTTTATGTGATGAGAATGATATTATTTTACCTCTCATTACTGCTTTCCCTGCTTCCCAGAGAATAGACGCAGGCATTCCAGGTAAATCATTGTGTTCTAAATATAGGGCCCATTCTTCTTTAAAATATTTGATAAAATCTACATCATTGAGCAATGATGTATTAAGTCTCCAATTTATATTTTTTAGAATTTCTTTCTGGATTATTAAAGTTAAAGAGATAGGAGCATGATCACTGACAGCCATAGGATGTATCTCGGTGTCTGCAATGTTAGCCAACAATGTGTTACTAACTAAAAAGTAATCCAGACGAGAGTAAGAGTGATGAGCATGTGAGAAAAAAGTATATTCTCGTTGGTTTGGGTGAAAAGATCGCCATGCTGTTACGATGGGGGGAATGATAGGAGCCAAGATACAGGGGAGTAGTGGCCGGGTGACAGATGCCACTAAACGGCGTATATATATATATATATATATATATATATATATATATATATATATATATATACGTATATGAGGATATAAGAAATGTAATAATAATAATAATAATAATATGTATTAAATATATAATTATGAATATATATATATATATATATTAATGCCTAGTAATATCGGCAATCGGTAGGAGTAACGCGCAAACGTCCCGACCGAGGTTCGAACCGGCGGGCTGTGACGTTCGAGCCGCCGAACTATACCGATGCGCCACCTAGGCTTTCCGGAAAACAGCACGAGGGGCGTTCTAGCCCCTATGGCAGCTGAGCGGTAGAAAAGAATCGAAACGCAAAACCTCCGCTAAAGCGAGGCGCGCATATCGTGCTAAACCAAAAGAAATAAATAAACTAAAGAGCAGCTGAAAAACGCTGCCTCCGCGACCGCGGCGCAAAAACCCCGAACCGAAATGACGCCGGTGTGACGTCACCGAGTGACGCACGCACGGCTTCCCTGATACCCAACTCTGAACCCGAACGCTGTGGTCTCGAGCGCCCTGCCGCCTCCACGGATGAGCGGCGTTCGACCGGACGCGTTATCGGCACACAGTAATATACACACAGGGTAGAAGTGATCGTGATATTGCCCCAGGGCGTACCCCGGCAACCAATATCATAGGACAGTGGGAATATCACATAAGAAGAGGACCCACTGTCAATTCAACATTGGGCATTACTCCAACGACCACACACTGCGCGTGAAAAAGGCGACGGCGTGGCGAGGAAGCACCGCCACAGACCGTGTTAAATAAGGACGCTGGCAGCTGGGTCTCATCAGACCTGATTGCCGCTGTGCCTCCTGGGAGTTGGAGTTTTACTCCTTACACGGCGAGATGGCGGCGTGCGTCTCTGTCGCCCCCCTGTGGCGACACGGCCTGTGACAGTACCCCCCCCTCTAGGGGCGGCTCCCGACGACCCCATTCCAGCAGCCCGGTTGCGTCTGAACTCCCGGATGAGTTCAGGGTCTAGGATGTTGCGGGCCGGAACCCAGGAGCGCTCCTCTGGGCCATAGCCCTCCCAGTCAACAAGATACTGGGTGGAGCCCTGGACCTTTCGGGAGTCCAGCAACCCTCGCACTGTGTATGCAGGGCCCCCTGCGATAGTTTGTGGGGGAGGTGGCGGGGTCTGCGGTGCCAAGGTCTGACATAAATAGGGCTTGAGTCTGGACACGTGGAACGTGGGATGTATCTTCATGGCTGAAGGCAATTGCAGTCTATATGTGACCGGGTTGATGCGTCGGACTATCTTAAATGGTCCTACATATTTTGGCGCCAGCTTGCCGGCTCGCCCTTTCAGGGGAATGTCGCGGGAGGACAACCAGACCCTTTGACCTGGGCGGTATGAGGGTCCTAACTGCCGTTTGCGATTCGCCTTGCGTCGCATGGTTTCCACGCTAGCCTTCAGGATGGCCCGAGCCTTGCGCCAAGTACGGCGGCACCGACGCACGTACTGTTGGGCTCCGGGAACTCCTACCTCCGCCTCCTGGTCAGGGAACATGGGTGCAGGGTACCCAAATTGGCACTCAAATGGAGACATGCCAATTGCTGAATGCCACAGAGTGTTATGCGCATATTCAGCCCAAGGTAGAAGCTCTGCCCAAGAGGTAGGATGGTCGGCCGCGAGACACCAGGGCATACGGCCTAGCTCCTGGTTGAGCCTTTCTGTCTGGCCGTTGGATTCCGGGTGGAAACCAGATGACAGGCTTACAGTGGCCCCCAAAGATTGCCCAACTGCCTTCCAGAACCGGCTGGCGAATTGAGGGCCCCGGTCGGAGACTATGTCTCGAGGAATCCCGTGAGCCCGGACCACATATTGGACTAGGAGGTCCGCTGTCTCCTTGGCATTGGGCAACTTGGGTAGAGCCACGAATTTGCTCGCCTTGGAGAACCTGTCTACCATCACCAGGATAACCGTGTTGTTTCTGGAGGGCGGCAACCCCGTTATAAAATCTAGGGCAATTTGTGACCAAGGCCGCGAGGGAACTGGGAGAGGGCGTAATAGCCCAGGGGTGCGCCCCCGGGGGGTCTTGCTGCGAGCACACGTTTCGCATGCCGCCACAAACTCTCGGACGGAGCTCTCCATCCCTGGCCACCAAAATCTGCGTTGCAGGAACTCCAGGGTCCTGGTGACCCCTGGATGGGCCGAAAATGGGGACGAATGCCCCCATTCTAGCACTTTCCTGCGGAGTTCTGGCGGAACGAATAACCGGCCTGGTGGATTGCCGCCAGGTCCTGGGTTCCGCTGGAGGGCCTCCTTTACCTGTGCCTCAATGGGCCAGGTCAGGGCTGCCACGACACGGGGTTGTGGCAGGATGGGTTCGGGGTCCGGGTTGGACTCCTTCTCTCCCTGAGACCACAGCCGTGAGAGAGCGTCCGGCTTGGCATTCTTGGAGCCCGGCCTATAGGTCAGTGTGAAGGCAAAGCGCTCAAAGAAAAGTGACCAGCGCGCTTGCCGGGCATTGAGACGCTTCGCCTGCTGAACATAGGCCAGGTTTTTGTGGTCTGTCCAGACCAGAAACGGGTGTTTGGCTCCCTCTAGCCAGTGCCTCCACTCCTCAAGTGCCAACTTCACTGCCAACAGTTCTCGGTCCCCTACCGGGTAATTACGCTCGGCGGGGGTTAGCCGACGAGAAAAGTAGGCACAGGGGTGAAGTTTGGGGGGGGTCCCAACGCGTTGGGAGAGTACTGCTCCGACCCCCACTTCAGAGGCATCCACCTCCACTATGAAGGGTTCCTCCGGATCAGGGAGTTGGAGGACTGGCGGCTCCGTTAGCCGAGCCCGGAGGGTATCAAATGCCCGCTGGGCATCTGGCGACCATCGAAATGGACCGGGGGTCTTCCGGGTCAGCGCTGTTAGGGGGGCCGCTACCGCACTATAATTCCTCACGAATTTGCGGAAGAAATTAGCGAAGCCTAGGAAGCGCTGGACCTCCCGGAGTGAGGTTGGACGTGGCCAACCTGTCACCGCTTGGATCTTGGTCTGATCCATCCTCAGGGTGCCTTGGGATATGATGAATCCCAAGAAGGATACTGTCGAGGTGTGGAAGTTGGACTTCTCCAATTTGACATACAGGTGGTTGTCGAGGAGAAGTTGAAGGACACGACGAACATGACCTATGTGCTCCTTGAGTGACCGGCTATAGATCAAGATGTCGTCGAGGTATACATAGGCGTAGCGGTCAAGCGCCTCCCTCAAGACGTCATTTATGAACCGCTAGAAGACGGCTGGCGCGTTCATTAAACCAAAAGGCATGACCAGATATTCGTAATGCCCGGTCGGCGTAAGGAACGCTGTCTTCCATTCATCCCCCTGTCTAATGCGAATCAGGTTGTAGGCGCTGCGAAGATCCAACTTGGTAAAAATCGTGGCCTTCTGCAGCGCCTCAAACCCGGTGGACATCAGTGGCAGGGGGTAACGATCCCTGACGGTTATGCTATTGAGCCCGCGGTAATCGATACACGGGCGTAACGTGCCGTCCTTCTTCCCGACAAAGAAGAAGCCTGCCCCCGCGGGTGAGGAGGATGGTCGGATGAAGCCCATGTCCAATGCCTCCCGGATATAGGCCTCCATAGAGGTGCGTTCCGTGGCATTTAAGGAGAAAAGCCTACCCCTGGGTGGTGACGTGCCGGGGAGGAGATTAATGGCACAGTCATGGGCACGGTGAGGTGGTAGGACGTGGGCTCGAGCAATACTGAACACCTCTCCAAGGTCATGGTACTCATGCGGAACCTTGGAGAGATCAATGGTGGTGCGAGGGATGGGTGCCGGGGTCTCCCGACGCAGCAGGCATGCCTCGCTACACCGCGGTGCCCAGCCATAAACCGATCGCGATTGCCAATCGATACTCGGGTTATGCTTTTCCAACCATGGGAAACCTAAGATTAGCATGAGCCGGGGAGCCCTGGTGATGTAAAACTCAAGGGTCTCCTCGTGCCCCCCAATGCGAAGGCGGACCGGATGGGTAGCATGAGTGATGGGACCTGCTCCTAGCATCCGGCCGTCCAAGGCCATCACCGGTAGCGGTGTCGGCAGGGTCACGACAGGTAGGTCTAAGTTTCTTGCCAGCTCATCATCAATAAAGTTTCCCGCAGCCCCAGAGTCTACATAGATCCCGACCTCGACCTTAGACTTGTTTCCCCACATTAACTGACCCCTTAATGTGACGCCGACGGGGGTAGGTAATTTTGGGCCTAGGTTCCGCCCCCCTGACCGAACCTGGCCCGGGCGTTTCCCGACGGTCGTGTTGATGGTCGGGTGCCCCCTAGTTGCATCGGCTCTTCCCCAGATCCCGATCTCTCGGGGTTACGAGCTGGGGGAGACCAAGCAGGTCGAGGGCTGAGGGCCCGTGTGCGATTGGCCCTTTCCCTGGCGCGTTGTCGCAGACGTGTGTCTACGCGAATGCACATCTCATACATATCTGTAAGACGGGTAGGTAGGTCCCGAGTCGCAAGCTCGTCCTTCATACGCTCACTGAGGCCTTGGTGGAAGATGCCTAGCAAGGAGCCTTCGCACCAGCCGCTCTCCGCAGCCAGGGTGCGGAACTCAAGCACATACTCCGAGGCAGACCGCATCCCCTGGGTTAGTGAGAGTAAGCGCGGGCCGGTTTCACGCCCCTCCCTGGGGTTGTAAAAGGTCTGCCGGATCGCCTGACGGAAAGTTCGTTCCGTGGCACACTCACTGGCTTCTGTCTCCCACAGAGCGTTGGCCCAGGTTAAGGCTTTGCCAGTTAGTAACGAGATCATGAAGGCTACCTTAGAACGCTCTGTGGGAAACCTAGAAGGCTGTTGTTCAATAGCCAGTGAGCATTGGAGCAGGAATCCCCTGCACCGTTCTGCCTCCCCAGCAAACCTTTCTGGGGTAGCAATCTGTGCATCCGCACCCCCGGGAGGGAGCCCAGATGCCCCCACCCTAGATGGTGTCTCAGGCGTGGGAACAGCCTCGGCACGCTGTTCTACAATCAAGGTCAGCTGCTGCATTATCTGTTGTAGGAGCTGTTCATGGCGGCCGATGGCTGCCCCCTGGAGCTGCAAAGCCTCCCTGATAGGCGGGTCCCCTGCTGGTTCCATCTATGGCCACGCCGTACTGTTACGATGGGGGGAATGATAGGAGCCAAGATACAGGGGAGTAGTGGCCGGGTGACAGATGCCACTAAACGGCGTATATATATATATATATATATATATATATATATATATATATATATATATATATATATATATATATATATACGTATATGAGGATATAAGAAATGTAATAATAATAATAATAATATGTATTAAATATATAATTATGAATATATATATATATATTAATGCCTAGTAATAATCGGCAATCGGTAGGAGTAACGCGCAAACGTCCCGACCGAGGTTCGAACCGGCGGGCTGTGACGTTCGAGCCGCCGAACTATACCGATGCGCCACCTAGGCTTTCCGGAAAACAGCGCGAGGGGCGTTCTAGCCCCTATGGCAGCTGAGCGGTAGAAAAGAATCGAAACGCAAAACCTCCGCTAAAGCGAGGCGCGCATATCGCGCTAAACCAAAAGAAATAAATAAACTAAAGAGCAGCTGAAAAACGCTGCCTCCGCGACCGCGGCGCAAAAACCCCGAACCGAAATGACGCCGGTGTGACGTCACCGAGTGACGCACGCACGGCTTCCCTGATACCCAACTCTGAACCCGAACGCTGTGCTCTCGAGCACCCTGCCGCCTCCACGGATGAGCGGCGTTCGACCGGACGCGTTATCGGCACACAGTAATATACACACAGGGTAGAAGTGATCGTGATATTGCCCCAGGGCGTACCCCGGCAACCAATATCATAGGACAGTGGGAATATCACATAAGAAGAGGACCCACTGTCAATTCAACATTGGGCATTACTCCAACGACCACACACTGCGCGTGAAAAAGGCGACGGCGTGGCGAGGAAGCACCGCCACAGACCGTGTTAAATAAGGACGCTGGCAGCTGGGTCTCATCAGACCTGATTGCCGCTGTGCCTCCTGGGAGTTGGAGTTTTACTCCTTACACGGCGAGATGGCGGCGTGCGTCTCTGTCGCCCCCCTGTGGCGACACGGCCTGTGACACATGCGTCGCAAAGTCCATAATCATTCATGTATTGTTTGACTATGTTTATAGACTGCCAACTGCGCTGAGTTCCTGCTGTGCTAAGCCTGTCCATGTCTTCGTTTAGAGCAAAGTTGAGGTCACCTCCAAGAAGTAGTGAGCAATCCGAGTGATCAGATAGTGTAGAGAAGAAATTGTGAAAGAAAGAGCTATTATCGATGTTTGGACCGTATATGCTGACTAGACATAACTTGTGATTATGTATAGATAACTTTATTATTATGTATCTACCCTCTGGGTCTGTGACTGTGTCTATTATTGAATAATTAATATTTTTGTGTATTAATATTGCTACTCCCCTTTGTCTTGAGCTATAACAAGCAGAGAACACAACAGGATACTCTGATGATTTAAGATCATCTGCAGTTGTGGCAGATTTATTAATCTCCTGTAATAAGACAACCTCTGCCTTTAGTCTTTTAAGCTGGTTAAGTATACTAGTTCTTTTCTGTTGTGTACTGGCTCCATTAACATTCCATGAGACAAATCTTATTGTGCTCATAGTGGCGTTAGTGTGATTTGAGTAAAGGATGTGGTTAAAGTTGAACCATGCATGTCCATTAGAGATAGAGAGACTCAACTATATGCAATGTTAATGCTTGTGTTTGCCAAATTGGAAACTTAGATGCAGTGTCAGATACCAGAGAAATAAAAGTTAAAAGGGTGCTGGATGTGAAAGAAAATGAGATATATATAGGGTTGCCTTGTGAAGTATTTGTGTGTGTGGTTTCGCATGCTTTTTAAAAAGAAGGAGAAAGAAAAAAAAGTGAGAGAAAGGTGTATTAACAGAAGGAAATGATAGAACAAGAGAAGGAAGAAAGAAGGAAAAAAACAAAAACACAGCCCTGGCCCTGTTCACCTCCATCAGTGAAAGCATTATACAGAGCTGTGCGTTGTTTATCTTTACCAGTTAGTTTGCTGTTTAACTAAATACTTTATATATTAGGACTAACCTAAGCTATCCTAATATTACTCAGGTTTATCCTAATAAAGCCACGGGGTGACCTCTCTATCCCTGTACAGCTGACCATTGACATATAGTTTGTCTACAGCCACTGTAGCTCGGATACCTTCAGTAATATATTTTTTTCTGATTGGGAATAATACTCGCCTCCTATCGAGAATCTGTTTAGGAAACTGATCATTCACACTGTAATGTGTACCATGCAGCTCTCTGCCCTGACTCCTTACCTGCTCTTTCTGTTTAAAGTGCTCGAATTTAGCAACAATAGGTCGAGGGCGCTTGTTATCGGGCTTTTTGCCGCCGAGCCGGTGAACACGATGAAAAGTGATGTTTTTTACCGTCTCAGATGGAAGTTTCAGCTGTTGCTGGATGAACTCGCGAACTGAAGTTTCTGCGTCCTCTTCAGCTCGCTCTGCAATCCCACTGAAAACCAGGTTGTTTCTCATGCTTCGTGCTTGTAAATCGAGGATGGATTCTCTCATTTTCCTATTTTCGTCGGATATTTTATTCATCCCCTCGGACAGTTGTTTAACGTTGTCCCGCAGCACTTTGTTCTCAGCAGCGAGTGACACAACCTGCTCCTGACTGTATTCCAAAGATTCTCTTAATTTTTGGAATTCTTGGTGTAAAATTTCCACCAAGGCGAGCCGGGCATCTAGACTGGATAACTTCTTGTCGATGGAATCCAGGACTTCATTGAAGCTTTTTTCCGGGGATATTGTGGATCCGCTTGATGCACGTTCCGAACGAGTGCGTTTGGAGGTTGGTGTGCTCATGTTTGTTGGATGTGTTTTTAACTTACCCAACACGATGTTTTCAAAGCACTCGTCCACGTAACTTTCCAAACTGGCCAAGGTTTCCTCGTCCAGTTTGTTTTATTGTAAAGGAACGATTGTATTTAATAACGTATTTTATACTTTAGATTGTATATATTTATCTATGTATATTGATTTAAATATATTGGCTTGTTTTACCTGTTGCTGTATATTTTTACCTCTATGTCGCCATTACTCACGCACAGCTCTCGCGAGACCTCAGTAGCAGCTCATCGCGCCCTCCAGCGTCGAGATCCACAATCTTTACACTCTATCTTTTCAAAATACACTCCGACTCGTTCACTTCGCTCAAGTGATGATTGCCGCCTGGCGATTTCACCTCACCGAGGAGCTAATTCTCACTCCGTGGCGTTCACCACTGCAAAATGGTGGAACGATCTTCCCAACTCTGTCCGTAAGGCAGAATCTCTGAACAGTTTTAAGAAACTACTTAAGACGCATCTCTTTAACAAATACCTGTTGTAAAAAAAAAAAAAAAATGGTGTTCTCATTTGTAAGTCGCTTTGGAAAAAAGCGTCTGCTAAATGACTAAATGTAAATGTAAATGTAATCAATGTGCATGTGTGTATATGTGTGTGTCTGTATTGATGTGCATGTGTGTATTTATGTGTGTGTATTGATGTGTGTGTGTATTGTTGTATGTATATTGATGTGCATGTGTGTATATGTGTGTCTGTTTTGATGTGCATGTGTGTATACGTGTTTGTGTGTGTGTATTGATTTATGTATGTGTGTGTGTGAGTGTATTGATGTGTGTGTGTATTGATGTGCATGTGTGTATATGTGTGTGTCTGTATTGACGTGCATGTGTGTATATATGTGTGTGTGTGTGTATATTGATGTGCATGTGTGTATATATGTGTGTGTGTTTGTCCTGATGAGCATGTGTGTGTGTGTGTGTGTATTGATGTGTGTGTGTATTGATGTGCATGCGTGTATATGTGTGTGTGTATTGATTTGCATGTGTGTATCTGTGTGTGTGTATTGATGTGCATGCATGTATATATGTGTGTGTATTGATGTGCATGTGTGTATATGTGTGTGTATTGATGTTCATGTGTGTATATGTGTGTGTATTGATGTGCATGAGTGTCTGTATAGCTGTGTCTTGATGTGCATGTGTGTATGTGTGTGTGTATTGATTTGCATGTGTGTATATGTGTGTGACTGTGTTGAAGTGCATGTGTCTATATGTGTGTGTGTATTGATGTGAATGTGTGTATGTGTGTGTCTCTATTGGTGTGCATGTGTGTATATGGATGTGTGTGTATTGATGTGCATGTGTGTATATGTGTGAAATTAATTAAGGAAACGGAACTGTGTATATGGGTGTGTGTGTGTATTGATTTGCATGTGTGTATGGTGTGTGTCTTTTGATGTGCATGTGTGTATGTGTGTGTGTGTGTATTGATGTGCATGTATGTGTAGCAGTATGCTGCCGGTAACACCTTTCCTGCCCTTCCACTAATGTTTATTTTTGTCCCGCCTCTTATTACTCGTGAGCCAATCGGGTCTCCCCTGGCCTTTCATAAAGGGGAGGGAGCGCCCGTCATTGGGTGAGCTGACTGGGTGAGTGTTTCCACTGCTCGGTTCCTTCCTGGTTTTCCCTGTGTCGCGACTCTCGGTGGCGAGCTGGTGGAGGGTTTGAACTGGCGTTTGACTAATCTGCTGTGCAGGTATGGTAAATTCTAATTTTTCTTGTGCAGTGTTTAAGCTGCGGTTAGTGTAGTATCGGGCACGTTTCTTTTCTGATGTGTAGGACCGGTGTCTGTAAAAGTGCCGGGGTTACCCGCTGCCTGTCGGTACAGTGCCGGCGTTACCCACGTGTGGCATTGTGGCTGAGCGTCGGTGTGGTTTTGTCAGAGACCGCTTGTCTTTCCTTAATCTCGCGTGCTGTTCTGGATAACACGGTAGGAAGACCCTCCATGCTGTTTCTTTTAATCATGATTTTATAATGATTATAATTTCTATTCTTTCTTTGCAGGAACGCACAGTTTGGTGCTGGCTTCTGCTGTTTTGTTTCCTCCATGTGTTTTGTTTCCACCGCGTGTTTTGTTTTTATCATCTGTTTGGTTTTTGGTGTTTGTTTTTGTCTTTTGATTAAAGCTTTGTTTAAGTTTCTTTTTTTGCTTGTTTGTTTGCTTGGCTCTCAGCTGCTGCTAAGTGTGCTACTCTACCTCCGGATTGGGGCTTTTCTGTTGGTATTGGCTGTTCGTTCTGGGGGCTTTGGTTGTGCTGTGTGCCCTGCCTCTTTGTAAGACTTGCATATTAAGAGCTTTATTTATTGTTGTATTGTGGTATTTTGTTTCATTTATTTTCTTGTTTTTGTCTAATTTGCAGAGTTTAAGTTCTTTTCTTGTTTTTGTCTTTTTCTTTTCGTGGTACTAGGCTGGAGGACTGGTTGGTGAAGGTTGGTTGTGACAGTGCACCCCTTTTTGTGTTTTTGTATTTTTTTGGGTAATTATAATTGTGTGATTTTTAATTTTTCTTTAACACTTAGCTTGCCCCTTCACCACCTGGACTCTGGCCTATATGTTAGCGATTTTTCTTTTTCTTTATTGTGATTTTTCTTTATTTGTATGTTAAGCCAAGTACTCACTGTGTTTCTCTGTTTTTAAATTTGTTAATAAATTAAATCTATTTTGGTATATACGTCTACTGTGTATGGGTAAAACGAACCTGTGGCCTTTATTTTGGTGCTTGTCTTCCCTGGACACATACTTCCAGGGTGGCGTAGTCGAATTAGCTTCTTAAATCTCATACAGTGGTTACACCGCGTTGCCCTGTTTCGGCATCGCTGATAGAGTGAATATCTAAGCCGCCACAGTTTGGCGTAGTCGGCAGGATTTACTTTCTTCTGATCAGTGACGTGTTTACCTTGGTAGATTTATTTTGGTTATTTTCTTTGAATTATTATTATTTTTTGCTTGGAAGTGCTTGTGCTTTTTAGGTTGTTGGTGGAAACAAGACAGCAGAGAGCCTGACCAGTTTTTTTCTTTAGTGCCTGGTGTTTCTCTTCTGCTCCTTTTTTTTTTGTTCATTAATTTTTGCCCTTTTTCTTCTTTCTGATTGTTTAGCTGTCTGTAAGGTGAGTCATGGAGGCAGAGTTGCAAGAGCTTCGGGACTTAATATCACAATTGCAGGCTGATAATGCTAAATTGAGAGAAGAACAGGTAGCAACTGCATTAGGACCTAGTGATGGCCCTTCTGTGTCTGCTCCTCCAGTACCTTCCAGCTCCAGTCTCCCTGTATCAGAGAGATTGGTTTTTGTACCTCGTGATAGGAAATGTCCTATGTTTAATGGTAGATCAGGGTTAACTGTAAATGAATGGCTGGAGGAAGCGCAGGCTTGTATACGTGCACGTCATCTTTCCATTTCTGATCAGGCCTTCTTCTTGTTTGATCACTTAGAAGGTGAGGCGAGGGAAGAAATTAGGTATCGTTCTATTGCAGAAAGGAGTGATCCAGGTAAGATAATTTCTGTGTTAAAGGAACTGTATGGGTTTTCACAACCTTTTCCAGGAAACAGCAGGAGGGAGAGACATTATTGGAATTCTCTTTAGCTCTGATGAGTCTTATGGATAAAGTCAAGCAGGTGGCGCCAGAGGGGTTAGTAAATGCAGATGTTTTATTGCGTGATCAGTTTATAGAGCATGTAATCGATAGTGCTTTGCGTCGAGAATTGAAGCAGTTAGTGCGTCGTTAACCAAACACCACTATGCTGGCCGCCCGAGCAGAAGCGATTCGGTGGGAACGGGAGGGAACACCTGGGGGAATCAGGGGTCGTAGTCATTCAGTCCCAGCTGCATATGGCATTCAGTATGGGGTCCAGGGGGGACCCTGTGGTGCTTCTAATAGTCCGTCCCAGCAATCGGAACTTGTCACCTTGAGAGAGATCTTGAAGCAGCAACAGGAACAATTGAATCAACTTTCACAGAGTGTAGCTTTGTTGCATAGTGTGCGACCACCCTCTCGTTCACCCAGTTCTAGTGTCATATGCAGAAGATGTCAGCGACCCGGACATTTTGCTCGAGATTGTGATGGGGGACGGATTCCTCCTCGGGCGCCTCGTTCTCTTGTCCCGTCATCTCGTGGTGAAAGACGGCCATCCCATACGGGGGCGGAAAACTAATCCCCACCAAGCTGCAGAGTCACAGTTTGGGTGGGGAGGTAGATGGCTCACATAGAATTGGGGCAAGCCCAACGTTAATGTCTTCTTGCCCCTATCTTAATGTTTTTATTGGGGGGGTACGTGTATCTTGCTTAATAGACACTGGATCTATGGTGTCTACGATCACGGAGTCTTTCTTCTCCAAGCATTTTGAACCTTGGGGCCCCGGACGTCTTCAGTCTTGTCAGTGGCTGAAACTTCGTGCAGCCAATGGATTGGACATTCCCTATATTGGTTATGTGGAGCTTAATGTGGAGCTATGTGGTACAATGGTGCCTAATTGTGGAGTGCTGGTTGTTAAAGACCCTCCTGGTGGGCTGGGGTTACAGGCTCCTGGGGTCCTAGGGATGAATGTCTTAAGTAAATGCTATCAGGAACTTTTTGTTTAACATGGACCTTCTCTCTTCGATCTGCCCGTCGGTGTCCCATGCTCATAGTTCGGTTGTTAAAGCTTTACAATTTTGTTGTCAAGCCGATAGGCAGTCCACTGTACGTAGGCCAGTAAAAGTCCGGGGGGGGGGCAGGTTCATCGTATTCCCGGTGGTACCATGAGGTTGGTGCCAGCAACATGCTCAGAGCAGCTCTTTTGCGAGCCTGTATTGTTTGAACCTCTGGATACGGGTCTTCCTGCTGGGTTGCTGGCCTCTCCTGCGTTAGTGACAGTGACTCGTGGCACTGGTTATATCCCAATTGTCAATGTAGGTGTTAATGATGTTCTACTCTACCCACGTACTACCCTGGGTACTTTGAACAGTGTGTGTGTCGTTAGTCTGCCATCTGAGGTGCAAGAAGTTTCTCCTGTAACTGCCACCGTTGCTTCCCATGATGTAACTCTTTCTTCTTGTAATCAGGTCGCTACGTTGGACCTGTCGTCTTTGTCTGATGGAGAACAAGATCAGGTTCGAGCCTTGTTGCAGAAATATCATGATGTCTTCTCCTCCCATGAGGGTGACTTGGGCTGTGTTAATATTATTTCTCACCAGATCCCATTGTTGGATGATGTTCCTGTCCGTCAACGACATCGGCGAATACCTCCAACAGAGTATGAAGTTGTTAAGTCTCATATTAATCAGCTTCTAGAAGCACAGGTAATCAGGGAGAGTAGTAGCCCCTACGCCTCACCGATCGTCCTGGTAAAGAAGAAAGATGGCAGCTTGCGCATGTGTGTAGATTATCGTCAACTAAATGCTAAGATGCGAAAGGATGCATTTCCCCTCCCACGTATTGAAGAATCGTTGGATGCTCTGTCTGGAGCCCGCTGGTTCTCCACTTTGGATCTTGCGAGTGGGTATAACCAAGTCCCTGTTGCTGAAGAAGATCGTGCTAAAACTGCGTTTTGTACTCCATTTGGTCTCTTCGAGTGGAATCGGATGCCTTTTGGTCTTTGTAACGCTCCAGGTACATTTCAACGGCTCATGGAGCGCTTGTTTGGCGATCAACAATGCCAGTCTTTACTTCTTTATCTGGACGATATCGTCATTTTCTCCTCTACAGTAACTCAGCATCTGGAACGGCTGGACTTGGTGTTGGGACGGTTGCAGCACGAAGAATTGAAGGCTAAGTTGCAGAAGTGTTCCTTTTTCCAGCGGGAAGTTGGTTATCTGGGTCATGTCATCTCCGACCAGGGAGTAGCTACCGATCCCAGTAAGATCCAGGCTGTCGCCGGTTGGCGCCCTCCCGGTACTGTTTCAGAGTTGCGTTCTTTCTTGGGTTTTGCTAGTTACTACCGCAGGTTTGTGGAAGGATTTGCCAAATTGGCAGCGCCATTGCACAAGTTAGTAGCAGAAATGGTAGGTGCTACAGCTAAGAAGAGTTCGGGACACAGTTTTTCTTCATGCTGGTCTGAACAATGTCAGTCTAGCTTCGACGAGTTAAAGAAGCGGCTTACCACTGCTCCTGTTCTCGCTTATGCCGATTTTAAGTTGCCTTTCATTCTCGAGGTAGATGCCAGCCATAGTGGTCTGGGTGCAGTCCTTTCCCAGGAGCAAGGGGGTAAGGTACGTCCTATCGCTTATGCTAGTCGAGGTTTGCGTCGGACTGAACGCAACATGTCCAACTATAGCTCTATGAAATTAGAGTTCCTGGCACTTAAATGGGCTATGACCGAAAAATTTCGCGAGTACTTATTGGGACATCACTGTGTGGTCTATACTGATAATAATCCCCTTAGCCATCTCTCTTCTGCTAAGTTGGGAGCCTTGGAACAGCGCTGGGCAGCACAACTGGCATCATTTGACTTTGAGATCAAGTATCGCTCGGGAAGACATAATCGAAATGCAGACGCTCTCTCCCGACAGCATCCAGCTGAGCCTTCAGGTACTGCAGACCTGGCTCCTGGCACGGCCATTCCAGCCCTTCTACACCGTGCATTAGCCGCTGAACCACTGGTTGGAGTAACTCAGGCAGCTATGATCGCATTGCCTGGGCACACATTGTCTGAGGTGGGTGTTATGCAGTGCACAGATCCTGTGATTGGGGAAGTTTTGCCATATTGGGATCATAAGGTGTGTCCTAATTCTATCCAACGTCAGTCAATGTCTAAATCCACTTTAGCTCTTTTGCGCCAGTGGGATCGTTTGGTCTTGAAGGATGATGTTTTGTACCGAAGGGTGTTCCGACCTGATGGTGCAGAAGAAGGTTTCCAACTGGTCCTGCCCACTTGTCTTAAGAACGAAGTTCTGACCCAACTGCATCAAGAACATTACCACCAAGGTGTTGAGCAGACTATGGAGTTAGTGAGGAAGAGGTGCTATTGGCCAGGTATGTCTGCCGACGTAGCCCGTTGGTGTCTAGAATGTGAGCGGTGCCAGGTAGCTAAGGATACTCAACCCTTGGCACGCACTTTTATGGGACATCTTTTAGCTTCTCGGCCCCAGGAGGTCTTGGCTATGGATTTCACTGTGTTGAAACCTTCCCGGTTTGGCTGTGAGAACGTTTTGGTTTTGACTGATGTTTTCAGTAAATACACCTTGGCTATCCCAACCCGGGATCAACAGGCGGCCACAGTGGCTCGGGTGCTAGTCAACGAGTGGTTCTATAAATTTGGGGTCCCTGCACGCATTCACTCTGATCAGGGTCGGTGTTTTGAGGCATCACTTCTTCGACAGTTGTGTGACCTTTATGGTATTGATAGGTCACGCACTACTCCTTATCATCCGGCTGGAAACGGTCAGTGTGAACGCTTTAACCACACACTTCATAACCTTCTTCGCACCTTACCTGTCTCTCAAAAGAGAGATTGGCCTGCCTGTCTTCCCCAAGTGCTTTTCTGTTTTTCTGTTATAACACCATGCCTCATCAGGCTACAGGAGAGTCACCTCATTTTTTAATGTTTGGTCAGGAACCTCGATTACCCATTGACTTCTTGCTGGGGAGGGTTCAGGAGCCGGTTGCTGGTAGGGTCCATGATTGGGTACTTGAACATCAGAATAAGATTCAGGTTGCTTTTAGTGGGGCACAGGAGAGGCTCAAGGCTGCAGCTAGCCGTAGAAAAGAGCGTCATGATCGTCAGGTTCATGACTTACCAATCGGGGAAGGTCAGTTGGTGTATCTTCGTGATTTTGGTGTACGGGGCCGTCATAAGATTCATGACAGATGGAGCTCTGTTATCTATCAGGTTGTTAAGCCACCAAAGGCTGGCGGAGCAGTGTATGCGATCGCACCAGTGGGGAACTTGGACAAGATTAAATACGTACACCGCTCCCTTTTGAAGCATCATCATGGGAGTGTGACTAATGGTGAGTCTCCCCAACATGAACTGGTGGATGATGCAGACCCTGTGATGGAAGAACATTCGGTAAGCGACTGTGATTTGTTCCTTGTGGTCCCAGAGCAGTATCAGATGCCGCTAGAAATGCCTCCGGCTGTAATGGCTCCATCACTTCAGTGTCCTGCTGTGTCAGACGGTCCTGTTGTGTCCTCTTCTGTGGAAGAGCCTGTGAGTGTATCTGTGGATTGCCAGCCCTGTCATGATATAGGGGTTAGGCGAACTTCAAGGACTACGGCTGGTCGACATACCAACGTTCACCATCTCCCTCGAGCAATAAATAGTGGGACCAACACAGTTGGGTCCTCGTCTAGTGCAGTCTCTGCCTTGTTTCGGCCGTGGGATTAGGATTTTTCTCCTCATTTTTATCGTCGGGGCGCCGATACAAGGAGAGGGGTTAGATTGTAGCAGTATGCTGCCGGTAACACCTTTCCTGCCCTTCCACTAATGTTTATTTTTGTCCCGCCTCTTATTACTCGTGAGCCAATCGGGTCTCCCCTGGCCTTTCATAAAGGGGAGGGAGCGCCCGTCATTGGGTGAGCTGACTGGGTGAGTGTTTCCACTGCTCGGTTCCTTCCTGGTTTTCCCTGTGTCGCGACTCTCGGTGGCGAGCTGGTGGAGGGTTTGAACTGGCGTTTGACTAATCTGCTGTGCAGGTATGGTAAATTCTAATTTTTCTTGTGTAGTGTTTAAGCTGCGGTTAGTGTAGTATCGGGCACGTTTCTTTTCTGATGTGTAGGACCGGTGTCTGTAAAAGTGCCGGCATTACCTGCTGCCTGTCGGTACAGTGCCGGCGTTACCCACGTGTGGCATTGTGGCTGAGCGTCGGTGTGGTTTTGTCAGAGACCGCTTGTCTTTCCTTAATCTCGCGTGCTGTTCTGGATAACACGGTAGGAAGACCCTCCATGCTGTTTCTTTTAATCATGATTTTATAATGATTATAATTTCTATTCTTTCTTTGCAGGAACGCACTGTTTGGTGCTGGCTTCTGCTGTTTTGTTTCCTCCATGTGTTTTGTTTCCACCGCGTGTTTTGTTTTTATCATCTGTTTGGTTTTTGGTATTTGTTTTTGTCTTTTGATTAAAGCTTTGTTTAAGTTTCTTTTTTTGCTTGTTTGCTTGGCTCTCAGATGCTGCTAAGTGTGCTACTCTACCTCCGGATTGGGGCTTTTCTGTTGGTATTGGCTGTTCGTGCTGGGGGCTTTGGTTGTGCTGTGTGCCCTGCCTCTTTGTAAGACTTGCACGTTAAGAGCTTTATTTATTGTGGTATTTTGTTTCATTTATTTTCTTGTTTTTGTCTAATTTGCAGAGTAAGTTCTTTTCTTGTTTTTGTCTTTTTCTTTTCGTGGTACTAGGCTGGAGGACTGGTTGGTGAAGGTTGGTTGTGACAGTGCACCCCTTTTTGTGTTTTTGTATTTTTTTGGGTAATTATAATTGTGTGATTTTTAATTTTTCTTTAACACTTAGCTTGCCCCTTCACCACCTGGACTCTGGCCTATATGTTAGCGAGTTTTTCTTTTTCTTTATTGTGATTTTTCTTTATTTGTATGTTAAGCCACTCACTGTGTTTCTCTGTTTTTAAATTTGTTAATAAATTAAATCTATTTTGGTATATACAGTGGGTTGCAAAAGTATTCATACCCCTTGAACTTTTCCATATTTTGTCACATTAAATTCCAGTGAAATATATTTATGTTTGTGGTTGTAATGTGAAAGACCAACACAAAGTGGTATACAATTGTGAAGTGGAAGGAAAATTATACATGAATCAACATTTTTTTTACAAATAAAAAACTGAAAAGTGCGACGTGCAAAAGTCAATACTGAGTCAATACTTTGTGGAGCCACCTTTTACTGCAATTACAGCTGCAAGTCTTTTAGGGTATGTCTCCACCAGCTTTGCACATCTAGTGACTGAAATTCTTGCCCATTCCTCCTTGCAAAACAGCTCAAGCTCAGTCAGATTGGATGGAGAGTGTTTGTGAACAGCAGTTTTGAGATCTTGCCACAAATTCTCAATTGGGTTTAGGTCTGGACTTTAACTGGGCCATTCTAACACATGAATATTCTTTTTTTTTTAAACCACTCCATTGTAGCTCTGGCTGGTTTAGGGTCGTTGTCCTGCTGGAAGGTGAACCTCAGTCTCAAATCTTTTGCTGACTCCAACAGGTTTTCTTCCAAGATTGCCCTGTATTTGGCTCCATCCATCTTCCAATCAACTGTGACCAACTTCCCGGTCCCTGCTGAAGAGAAGCACCCCCAGAGCATGATGCTGCCACCACCATATTTGACAGTGGGGATGGTGTTTTCAGAGTGATGTGCAGTGTTATTTCTCCGCCACACATAGCGTTTTGCATTGTGGCCAAAAAGTTCAATTTTGGTCTCGTCTGACCAAAGCACCTTCTTCCACATGTTTGCTGTGTCCTCAACATGGCTTCTGGCAAACTGCAAACGGGACTTCTTATGGTTTTCTTTTAACAATGGCTTTCTCCTTGCCACTCTTCCATAAAGACCACATTTGTGTAGTGCACGACTAATTGTTGTCCTGTGGACAGTTTCCCCCACCTGAGCTGTGGCTCTCTGCATTTCATCCAGAGTCACCATGGGCCTCTTGGCTGCCTCTCTGATCAGTGATCTCCTTGTTCGGCCTGTAAGTTTAGGTGGACGGCCTTGTCTTGGCAGGTTTACCAGCCAACAGTTGTACCAGCCAACACGTGAGCTCCGATCTCAAGGTGCTGGT
Source organism: Corydoras sp. C115 (assembly GCA_019802505.1). NCBI lineage: Eukaryota > Metazoa > Chordata > Actinopteri > Siluriformes > Callichthyidae > Corydoras > Corydoras sp. C115. The sequence goes on along the minus strand of JAFMOC010000542.1, from coordinate 179,260 downwards.
CTACTCTTAGCTCCTAGAATAAATAAAATTACTGCTGGTGGAAGAGCGTTCTCCCACAAGGCTCCTCAACTTTGGAATAGCCTTCCAGTTACTGTTCGTGATTCTGAATCACTATTAATCTTTAAAAATAAATTAAAAACACATTTATTTAATCTTGCGTTTAACTAATCCCCTGTAGATAAAGATGTAGATCTCAGACTTGGCTGTGTTGGGGGGTAATCTCTGATCAGTGTATGCTGGCATTTCACCTCTTCACCCACCTCATCATTAATGGGGGGGGTGTGGCGCTGGAATGATGCTGTTCCGGGGCGCCATCTCAACTATGTAGAGTCTGCAGTATCTGCCTCTTTTAGTTATGCTGCTCTAGTCAGTGATGCCGGAGTCACATGCTGCACTGTGTCAATTAATTACTTATTAATTAAATGCCGTGCTTTATTATTAGCTCTAACTCCCTTCCTTTGTCTGTTTCTTTTGAGGTGTCCCCCGGCTTCCTGGAGATCCATGGCTCTGCTTACGAATACTGTATGGATCCTGACAAGGCGGTCCTGCAGGACGCCCCCTAATGGACTCACATATAGTTTTCTAGTTGTTAGTTTTTCCATTTGTTTAATATCTGGACATGGCTGTTCTACACTGTTGTTGCTGCCCGGCCGCTCAAGGAGGATGAGTCCCCCACTGAGTCTTGGTCCTCCCAAGGTTTCTTCCTTAAATAACAACATAAAAGGCCACTGTCGCTTCGGCTTGCTCTTTGGGGGTTTAAAGGCTTTTCATTCTGTAAAGCTGCTTTGTGACAATGTACTGTTGTAAAAAGCGCTATATAAATAAATTACTTGAACTTGAAATTACTTGTTTACTGTGGTGCCATACTCTTTCCATTTCCGGATGATGGATTGAACAGTGCTCCGTGAGATGTTCAAAGCTTTGGAAATCTTTTTATAACCTAAGCCTGCTTTAAACTTCTCCAAAACCATATTCCTAACCTGTCTGGTGTGTCCTTTGGACTTCATGATGCTGTTTGCTCCCCAATATTCTCTTAACCAACATCTGAGGCCGTCACGGAGCAGCTGTATTTGTACTGAGATTAGATTACACACAGGTGGACCCTTTTGAGTCATTAGCACTCATCATGCAACTTCTGAATGCAATTGGTTGCACTCAGGGAAAAGGGGGCTGAATACTTTTGCACGTCGCACTTTTCAGTTTTTTATTTGTAAAAAAAATGTTGATGCATGTATAATTTTCCTTCCACTTCACAATTGTATACCACTTTGTGTTGGTCTTTCACATTAAATTCCAGTGAAATATATTTATGTTTGTGGTTGTAATGTGACAAAATATGGAAAAGTTCAAGGGGTATGAATACTTTTGCAACCCACTGTATATGTGTGTGTCTGTATTGATGTGCATGTGTGTATGTGTGTGTCTGTTGATGTGCATGTGTGTATATGGGTGTGTGTGTGTGTGTGTTGATGTGTATGTGTGTGTATTGTTGTGCATGTATGTATATGTATGTGTCTGTATTGATGTGCATGTGTGTACAGTATATGTGCGTGTGCCTTGATGTGCATGTGTGTATGTCTGTGTGTGTATTGATGTGTGTGTATTGATGTGCATGTGTGTATTTTTGTGTTTATTGATTAGCATGTGTTTATATGTGTGTGCATGTGTTTATATGTGTGTGTCTGTACTGATGTGCATGTGTGTATATGTGTGTCTGTATTGATGTGCATGTGTGTGTATTGACGTGTAGGTGCGTGTATTGTTGTGCATGTATGTATATGGGTGTGTCTGGTATTGATGTGCATGTGTGTATATGGGTGTGTGTGTGTTGATGTGAATGTGTGTTTATGTGTGTGTGTGTGTGTTATTCTGCATATGTCTATATGTGTGAAATTAATCAAGGAAACAGAACTCACATTTTGACTGATCATATGTTAAAATAGAATGTGACCCAATGTATGTAATGATGATCCACACAACCAGTGTTCCATGGTTCTGTTATTCAGTTCTGTGATTCAGCATTATTTAGGTTTAGACCACGGTGCAGCTGCTTTGAGACCATGCACTATATAAATACAGTGTTATATTAAATTCTAAAGCAGAGGTGTTAAGCTCAATTGCACCTGATCTCAAAGCTCATTTTAGGTCGCGAGCCAAACAGAATAAACATTTATTGAACACAATGAAAGAAAATGTTTAATGATCATGAACAGGAATAAAAACAGACAAGAATCTTTATTCTTCGTTTTTACTCTTTAGACTTTGGCCCACTGTTTTAATCCAGATGCCCTTCTTAACAAAGCCCTCACCCTCTACCAAGCCTAAGGACACACAGATTATAGGGATGATTTAGAGCAGCCGATTCACCTTAAATCCAATTATTTGGACTGTGGGAGGAATCTGGAGAACCTGGAGGAAACCCACGTGGAGACAGGAAGAACATGAAGACTCCACCCAGTGCTGGTCTAAATAAAGAATAAAGCTATATAAACCTGAAATATGAATATGTTAGTAGGGTTACCTGTGTGTTGAGACTCTAGGTTTACATTGCTGTTTGCATCCCTTGCGTTTGTGTCAGAGTCGTCAGCTGTAAAAATCTCAATACTCTCATAAATGTCATCCTCCACTGTCTCGATTCTCTTGTCTGTCAGATCCAATAAGCTATCATAGTACAAATACTGCGTTCCAGACATCGTAAAACAAAACCCACTCTGCTGATCTGTTGCTCTGCAGCAGCTCACAGTCAATACACTGGTTTTAACGGACTCAACCTTCTGGAGATGTTACAGGAAGTACTGACAGTTACACTGAGGGTATGTCCACAAATACACATGACATCATTAGATCAGTTCATGTTCAGTGCTTTTTAAAAACATACACTCCCCTGGCTATTTTTTATGGGTTTTTTTTAATCTCAGAACCTGAAATGACAAAGTGGGTAAATCTGCATGTGAGAATGTTAGCAGCTATATACTACTAATACTGGACATGTAAGTATGGTCCTCTGTGCTTAATAATTAATGCAGTCATGTGTTCCGAGGGATGCAGTGTAATGTAGACAAACAGCTGAATTGCACTAGATTTACAAAATGTCTTATTTTCATTATTAAAAGGAGGCAACACTAAATGTGATCCCGTTTGTCCGGCTCACAAACATCCATCCTTATGTTCAGTTCAGTTAAACATCTCACATGTTCCATGCAGAAGGCTGTCACAGGGAAAATCATTCCAGGTGGATGTTGCTTTGTGTAGTTATAAGTAGAAGTATAAACACAGGCCTCATTTTTATAATAATCATTGGGTTTTCCATAGCCCCAGAACCTGAAACACATTAAATAATTATCACATGGCTAATTATACATACACACAGTCATAACACAAGTATATGTATATAATATATAGTGGGCAGTGGTGGCTGGTGCTAAAAAAAAAATTAGTGTACAATCATTTATTATCTTCGGCTTAATCCTCTACTAGGGTTACAGTGGGGAGGGGTTCCCCACAACCATCCAGGGGAGAACGTTTTGGGCGCTGGGCAGAAAACATGAAAACTCCACCCAGTTCTCCGGTTTCCTCCCACAGTCCAAAAACATGGATTCAAGGTAAATTGAATGCTCTAAATTGCCCCATATAGTGTGTGTGTGCCCATTGATAGATTGCCCCCCTCTCCTGGGTGTATCTGCCCAGCGCCTGAAACGTTCTCCCCTGGATGGGCATGAGGAACACACCTTGTTTGTAGCAGAGGAATAGGCGGAAGGGGTGGCACAGTGTCTTAGTGGTTAGCACGTTCTCCTAGGGATTCCCAAATTGAATCCCAATCTGGGTGGAGTTTCCATGTTCTCCCCGTGTCCGTGTGGGTTCCCTCCGGGAAATTGAATTGCAAAAGAGCCGACATTGCTGTGCGGTGCACATAAACTTTATATTCAGCAGTTTAATAAAACTAATACGGTACGAGAGGGTCTGGCATTATTCTGAATAAAGCCCATAAAGAGGTGTTATTAGTCCCGGCATGTAGTGGAGTCCTGCTGCAGAGCGACAGATCAGCAGAGTGAGTTTTGTTTTACGATGTCTGGAACGCAGAAGGTTTGTTATAATGATGCTTTGGATTTGACAGACAAGAGAATCGAGAAGGTGGAGGATGAAAATTGAGAGTATTGAGATTTGTACAGCTGAAGACTCTGACACAAAGGCCAGGGGTGCAAACACCAATGAAAACCTACAGCCTCAACACACAGGTATTCCTAAGGAAAGGAATAAATAAAAAAAACTGACCTCACACAGTGTCTAATCACATGTTAAAATAGAATGTGGCTCTCAGACAAGCAATAAACAGAACCCAATGTATTTAATGATGATCCACACAACCAGTGTTCCATGGTTCTGTGATTCAGCATTATTTAGGTTTAGAACACGGTGCAGCTGCATTGAGACCATGCTCTATAGAAATACAGTGTTTAATTAAAGTCTAAAGCAGGGGGGTTAAACTCAACTGCACCCGAACTCAAAGCTCATTTTGGGTCACGGGCCAAACAGAATAAACATTTATTGAACACACTGAAAGAAAATGTGATCATGAACAGGAATAAAAACAGACAGGAATCTTTATCCACAATAAATCAACTTCAACTTTATAGAACTTCATTTGCTCTCTATACAAATATCTCTTGCCAAAAAACATGAAATAAAGACGATGCCTTTCCACAAAAGTAAAAAGAAGTTGTTTTTTTTGCTATCAGGCCATTTTAGAAACAAACGTATTCTTCTTCTTCCTTTCTGCATTTTTACTCTTTATTATTCGGGGGTCGCCCGCCTGTTTAAATCTGGATGCCGTACCTGACACAGCCCTCACCCTCTACCGGGTCGGGGGACACACAGACTACAGGGACGATTTAGAGCCGCCGATTCAGCTTAAATCCATGTTTTTGGACTGTTGGAGGAATCTGGAGAACCTGGAAGAAACCCAAGTGAGACGGGAAGAACATGAAGACTTCACCCAGTGCTGAGAGGCAAACATGCTAACCACTAAGCCACTGTGCTGTTTTTAGAAAAAAAAAACACTTTAAATATTTCTGCTCTCCATAAAAATGTTCCTGTCAAAACCATACAAATTTAAAATATGAGCATGCTCCAAAAAAAAAAAAAAGAAAGAAAGAAAAAAACATCGCCGAGTAATTAATAACAATAATAATAATAAATCAATGTAAAATAGCATTGTACTACAGGGCTGAATATGACCCGCGGGCCGTGAGTTTGACACCCATGGTCTAAATAAAGAATAATGTGCTATATAAACTAATAAACCTGAAAGATGAATATGTAAGTAGGGTTACCTGTGTGTTGAGGCTGTAGGTTTTCATTGGTGTTTGCACCCCTGGCCTTTGTGTCAGAGTCTTCAGCTGTACAAATCTCAATACTCTCAATTTTCATCCTCCACCTTCTCGATTCTCTTGTCTGTCAAATCCAAAGCATCATTATAACAAACCTTCTGCGTTCCAGACATCGTAAGACAAAACTCACTCTGCTGATCTGTCGCTCTGCAGCAGCTCACAATCAATACACTGGTTTAACAGAATCAACCTTCTGGAGACGTTAAAAAAGTTAAAAACTGTTATACTGAGGGTATGTCCACAAATACACATGACATTAGATCAGTACACTTTTAAAAATAAACACTCCGCTGGCTTTTTTGTGTGTGCTTTCGATCTCAGAAATGTTAAAGAGGGTGTTTTGCACGCACTTGCATATGAGATGACAGGACATAGGGCAGCGACCAGTTGGGTGATTGGTTTGTTTTGTGCAGAATCAACAATGTAGGACAGCCGTGTACAGATTGTGTGATGATCAGGTGACCCATATTTAACAATATAATTAATATAAGGAAAAACCATACAAGTCCATTGAGGGCATCCTGCAGGACCACCGGTCCAAAAGAAATCCAGGTTCCGTCCAGTAATCGTCGTAGAACCATGGATGAAGAGCTGACCACACCTCCAGGAAATGAGGCAACACCTCAAAAAGAAAACAAACAAACAAGAGAAGCAGTTCATGTGACTCCGGCATCACGGACTAGAGCAGCAGAACTAAAAGGGGCAGATCCTTCAGGGTACTGGAATAGAGAACGGTTGTGTTGGTGTAGCCACCTCTAGGCCTTTCAGGAAAGGTGTACTGTAGATGAACTGACAGATCATGTGAACCGGTATATGAGCTCAAGTCTGGTTCATCAGAAACGCAGACATATGTGTGAGGACAGGAAGTGACACATTAGGAGGCTGAATGTGCATGTGAGAAGTGAGAATGAACAATAAAGGTGATAAATATAGTTCTGTGGTTTCATGTTGAAGCTTTTAAAACTGGACATAAGTATGGCATCTGAAATTTCCACTCTGTGTCTAATGATTAACCCAGTCTTGTGTTCAGAGGAATATGCTTTAATTTAGACTAGATTATCGAGATAATGTTCTGTACGTTCTCATAGCTGCTCCGTTTCATTTAACATTTATTAGACTGATCTGGGTCACTACCCATCTCGTAAAATACGGAATCGTCGGGCATTTGGCAAATAAATTCTGCGTATTTCCACGATTTGTTTGGTATTTCAAACTCTTAACGCTCTTCCAAACAGCAGTGATGCTCAATAAACTCAATAAAGAGAAAGCAGACGACAGTGTCACAGTAATCCATACACCAATCATCTGAGACTGATACTGTATGGAACACTGTTAGGATGGCGCTTATATCTGGTTCTGCTTCTGTTAAGACATGTCAGAGCATGTGCAGATTATTTTGATAGAACATTGTGGTGTGATTGATTATTTAGGATGTTAAGTTTTTAAAGTTGAATGAACATTTAACATACAGTAGTATTAGAAAATATAAAGATTATGTATGAACATTTATAGAACTAATTACATTAATCAAGATATATATAACAAGCTTTGTGTGTATTTTGTGTTAAAATTTATTTATATTTATATTTGTGAGGGATACAGTGTTCAGTGATTACATAAATTTAATTATCGTGATTATGATCTGCCTTCATAAAACACACAGAATCCTGCTCTTTTATCACAGCAGTTATGCAAATGTGAACCCATGCAAACATGAGGAGAACATGAAAACTCCACCAAGTTCTCTGGTTTCCTCCCACAGTCCAAAAATATGGATTCAAGGTAAATTGAATGCTCTAAATTGCCCCAAATAGTCTAGGTGTGTGTGATTTTGTGTCCATTGATAGATTGGGGTTCTTCCCTAGGTGGGCTAAGGGAATCTCTCCCCCCCACTCGCTCATCTTCCATGAGCAGGGGGCAGAATCAACAATGTAGGACAACGTGTACAGATTTTGTGATGATCAGGCGACTCCTTTATAACAATATTAGTTAATATAAGGACCATACAAGTCCATTGAGGGCATTCTACAGGACCGCCGGTCCAATAGAAATCCAGTTTCCATCCAGTAATCATCGTAGAATCATGGATGAAGAGCTGACCACACCTCCATGAAATGAGGCAACACCTCAAAAGAAACAAACAAGAGAAGCAGTTAGAGTTAGAGCAGTTAATTATTTTCTGTTAAGCCCCTCCTAGGAAGAACACATGCACACACATGATTTATCCCCCCAAATTTATCAAAAATGGGATAAATTATTTTTACACACCCACTGTAGTATGATATGTCTATAAATACACCTCTTTTAAAACAATGTATCCTTATTAACAATAAAGAATACAAAAAAGAAAGAAATATAGATTAACTTAGAACAGAATAATATTATTAACTTTGTTTTTTAGTTTGTAACAGAAACAAATGAAATTCTTATTTAATCGTGAAACATTTTTGAACTGATGCAATTGATACTGAAAAATGATAATAAATGATAATAAATTCGAATTCATCAGCAACATTCATTCAGGAGCACAATTTATTAACACTTTAACCTACAAAACAAAAATGAATACAACAATTTGTGCTGTTTTTTTTTTTTTTTTTTGAGGAAGTCAGAACTAATGTGTCACAGGTACCTGTGGCACCTGTCCCTCGTTTGGTTCTTAATTGTTTCAGTTGGGTGATTGGTTTGTTTTGTGCACGTGTTTAGTTGATTTGTTATTTATTCTTAGTTTTCCTGTCAGTCGGCGCACGTCTTTGTTTGTGGTTATGTATACCCGGTGTTACTTTGTTCATTTGTGCCCCCTTTTCGTTGGTGTCCCAACACCAATTTTTAATAAATTCTCATTTTGGATTTTATCCTGGTGTCTCTCGGACCTCTCCTTCCGCGTTCAACCACGTTGCGGTGCTGCGCATTGTCTCCGCGTGGGTCGCATTCGTGGGAGTGCTTTCCTCGGACCCACGCACGCATTATTCCCCGCGTGGTTCGGTATCCGGGGAGCGCTCACTAGGCACGAGCAGTGTTACGCAGCAACTCCGCGTAGCCGCCTCCCTCCGGGGAAGAACAGACAGTTCGGTAACATAATGTCTCCAACGCATCCGTTTTGCAGCACACAGCTTTTCTGAAGTAGCTTTCATAAATCGTTAATATCTGCTGGTTATACACGTCACGTTTACGATTTAAAAACTCAAGCAGTTATCAGCGTGATCGGGGTTTAATGTCTTTAAGTGACGCCTTCATTTATTTGGCTTCACACTGTCCGCTGCCAACATTTAAAGACACAGAAGACACACCGGTCTTTCTTCGTCTCCACCTTCGTTACAGTGAAGTCAGGCGCTACATACACTTCGACATTTAGGTTTCGGTTGACTTTTGTTGCTCTCATCTTCGTCTCTTTCCGCCTTTCTCTCCTCATCCCTGTTAAATATTTTTCCGTGTTGTCTCTTGAGGGTTTGTTGAGTACACTTAATATCACTTGCTCTGTGATTTCTTGTTATGCGCACCACACTGCGCCCCCAGGGGGCCACGCCCCACTATTTGAGAAGCACTGAGTTAGAGTTATGTGATCATGACCTCCCAGAAAATGCTACAACTTGTGTGATTTGGTCACTATGCAGATGTGAAAAAGCGTAGTCATAGGGATAAGGGGAAAGAACGAGGGTAACCCAGCATTATAAATCAAGTGCAAATTTGCTACAATTACATTTAGCAGAGGCTTTTAACCAAAGCGTCTTACAAATGAGAACATCACAAGTCAGTAGTTATGAAGAAAACCAACTATACTGTAAAATCATCAAACCTGATTATTTGATGCTGTGCCCCTGTCGCATGGGTTCTGCGACCAAATGATGACTCAGCCAAGAATTGCAAAAAGGTGATTTTATTCACAATCCAAGTTTTCCAAAAGAGAAAAAACAAAAATTAAAACAAAATGAAGTTGAATTTCAAAATGTTACAAAGTAATATAGGCCTATGAACTTTAATTGAAAAAAAGAAACCGGTCACTTCACTAAAGTAAATATAAATAAATAAATAAACTTGCCAATCTAAAGCACAGACCTCTGTACAGCTCAGGACTGAAAAAAAAAGACTGCAATCAAAAATGGCCAGCCGCAGCTAACGCCTTCTGAGGGCTTAAATACTACCTAGCCCCTCCCCTGTCAATTAACCACAAAGAGCTGTTTAAAAAAAGCCCCATTTTATCTCTCATTTACACACCAATTTAAAGGTTTCACAATAGCCAACATGTTACACATTTTCCACCCAACTCAGCTGTTTACATTAACAGACCTTAGATTCACCACAATTCTTAATTTACCCCTAATTAACTTAATTGGATGCAATCATTGGCTTCTAACTGGACTGGAATTACAAAAGCAGCCAGATTCCACAGTTCGGGTCCTTTGGTTGGTGTGAAAGAGGTCCATGTGACAGCCTCCCCGCTTTATTTTTTATTTTTTTATATACGTTATTTGTTAAAATATGCATCTTGAGTAATTTCTTAAAACTGCTGAGAGACTCCGCCTTACAGACAGAGTTGAAAAGATGGTTCCACCATTTTGCAGTGGTGAACGCCACGGAGTGAGAATGAGCTCCTCGGTGAGGTGGAATCACCAGGCAACCATCATTACGGGAGTGAAGTGAATGAGTCGGAGTGTATTTTGAAAATCTAGAGGGAAGGTCAGAGGGGCCAGATCCAGAGAACGTCCTGTAGATCAGAGTCACTGAATGCAGCAGCTACAGGGAGCCAATCAGAGAGAAACGAGTAGTGGAGACACATGAGTTGGTGTAGCCACCTCTGGGCCTTTCAGGAAAGGTGTAGATGAACTGACAGATCATGTATATACCCGGTATATGAGCTGAAGTCTGGTTCATCAGAAAAGCAGACATATGTGTGAGGACAGGAAGTGACACAGTGGGAGGCTGAATGTGCATGTGAGAATGAAGAATAAAGGTGATGAATAAAGTTCTGTGGTTTCATGTTGAAGCTTTTAAAACTGGACATATAAGTATGGCGTCTAAAATTTCCACTCTGCATCTAATAATTAGTCAGTCTTGTGTTCAGAGAAATACACTTTAATTTAGATTAGATTAACAAGATAATGTTCTGCAATTCAGCTGTTTGTCTACATTACACTGTATCCCTCGGAACACATGACTGCGCTAATTATAAAGCACAGAGTACCGTAGTTATATATCCAGTATTAAAGGTTTATTTTTATCACCTATAGCTCCTCACATTCTCACATGCAGATACAGCCTCTTTGTCATTTCAGGTTCTGAGATTAAAAAAAAAAACATTAAAAAAATAGCCAGGGAAGTGTATGTTTTTAAAAATCACTAAACATGAACTGATCGAATGACGTCATGCGTATTTGTGACATCAGTAGCCTTACCAAGAGCTCAACTGTCTAAGAGTCTTACACACAAATACTACACAACAACCCGCAGAATAAAATCAAAGTGCTCATTAGCTTTACTCCTCATTCACCAAACGGAATGTAGAAAAACAACCAGGCTGTTACAAACCAGCCCAGAATGTCGCTAGGGGTTGTGGGGCTGGTGACATATAGAGGTGTGATTGTGGGTGATTTGGTGGAAGGATTACACACAGGACAGACTTAGTGTAAACTTGGTGAGTTGTATTTACAGTGGGTTAAACATGGAGTGCACAAATAATACAGAAACAAAGAAACTTACAGTTTCTTGAGCCCCAAAAATACCCATACACATGGAAGGTGAACGGTGGACGGTGCCAAAGGAAAGAAAAGAACAAAAAGTACTAATCTGCCTAGTCAGGTCTCAACCTAGCCAAAAATACACTTGGTGGCACCCGCCCCTAACCTAATGAACTAAACAGAGGCCTTACTACGTGTTTGCACATGTAGAGGCGCGCCCAAACTTCCCTGTCCACCTTCCAGGTACAACAGAGCAGCACCAAAAACACACAACAGGAACGAAGGTGATAAGACACAAAATGGGGCAAACAATCACAAACAAACAGCAGCTTTTCATAGACACAATCATCCCAAAAGTCTCCCGCTTTGCTGCCTGGAGTGGTCCTTTTGTTCCTGATGCTCCACCCCTTTCCAACCAGCAGGGCTTCCCCATTGGTTCCCAGTCAGCACCTATGGAGACACAGGAGAAAACCAACACAGAACACACCAGAAAACAAAAGTGCTGCACTGGCACGTAACAAGGCCATCTTAAAAAAATATGTTCCACGGTGACAAAAACAAACCAGGGTTTCGAGAAAAGACAAAAGAATTAAATAAAACACACAACAGGCAAAACAGGAACGGACATTCCTGTAACCTACACCTTATCCAATTAGCAGCTTCATACATAAGATTTTTAATTGAATAAAATAAATTGCAAAGCATAATTCAGACCCATGTTCTTGTATACACAAGCATGCAAATACATGTAGCCTGTAACAGAAAACCACCAATCTACCAAACAACTCAAAATTACTACCAAAATCTACAATTTACACACCACACCAATAATAAATTAACTTTAATACCACGCTCCTTTATACTGTACACACTGTACTGTACACACTGCCAGACACTGCAGAGAAAACCCGCGACTCTAAAAAAACACAATATGATAAACGTGACGCGCATAAACAGCAAATATTATCGCTTTATGAAAGCTACTACAGAAAAGCTGTGTGCTGCAAAACGGACGCGTTGGAGTCATTAGTTCTGACTTCCTCAACAAAAAAAAAAAACAGCACAAATTGTCGTATTCATTTTAGTTTTGTAGGTTAAAGTGTTAATAAATTGTGCTCCTGAATTAATGTTGCTGATGAATTTGAATTTATTATTATTCATTGATTTTATTTCATTTCATTTTTCAGTATCAAATGCAGTCAGTTCAAAAACGTTTCACCTTTAAATAAGGATTTTATTCGTTTCTGTTACAAAGTTAATCAAATTATTCTTTGTTCTCAGTTGATCTATAATTCTTTCTTTTTTGTATTCTTTATTGTTAATAAGGATACATTGTTATAAAAGAGGTGTAATTATAACAAATTTATAGACAAATCATACTACAGTGGGCGTGTAAAAATAATTTATACCATTTTTGATAAATTTGGGGGGATAAATCATGTGGGGGGGGGGTGAGTGTGCGTGTGTGTGTTGGGGGGGGCGCAAAATGTTTTCTTCTTCCTAGGGGGGGGCTTAACAGAAAATAATTGAGAATCACTGGTATAAGGTTATGTACAAAGTTAAGGTACAAATTCAAGAATAAACCTAATCAGTATTGGCGAGAATATTTGTGCTGTCGACTTTAAAATCGGAGAGAGCTACACACTCTCTCTCTCTTTCTCGCTCTCACACACACGCACGCACACACACACACGCGCACACACACACACACACACACACACACACACACACACACACACACACACACAGTGAAAACACTGGGAGAGAGAAGTTCTAGAATAAATAGAGGAATAAATTTGTGTCTAGGTGAAGAACATGAGAGACAGAAAGCTCAGTAAAGTTTGGACTCATTTGAATGTGATGGGGTTCAAAGGCAGAGTGTAAAATTAAAACTTCATATCGAGCTCCACAAACAACCTGCACAGACAGATTCAAACAGTTTAATTATCAGTTCAATTAGAAGATGTAAAAACAAGAGAACCCAATGAGTGTCTACTGCAACTGCTGCTGCTCCTACAATTTCTACAGCATCATCCAGTGCAGAGGATTCTTTTTTTTTTTTTTTTTTTGTATTTTATCTCTGTAGCAATCAGTTCCATGATAAGTGTGTAATTAAAACCATATTATTAAAAATATACATTTATCATGTGTTTTTACAGTAGTAATTAATTTTACAAATAATTTGGCAATAAACTGTTTTAAGCTACAACAAAAGGTCAAGGGAGCCACATGGGAGCTGAAAGAGCCGGCTCTTTTCTGAAATCCGAGCTGAGCCAAAAGAACTGGATCTGTGAAAAGAGCAGGAATGCCCATCACTAGAGCACGAGCAGAGTTGATCTGAACAGCTGAAACATCCTGAAACATAAATAGTCAGAAGCCTTTACTCCCACCTTAATACATGTAGGAAATAAATCTGAACTCAAACCGGCTCCACTAGAGGGCCAGCACAGATCAGCATCTCTTCTGTTCTGCAGGGACGATAAGTGGTCTGTGCTGGCCCTCTAGCGAAGCCGGTGTGAGTTCAGAACAAAACCCTGTTCTGAGAGAATGAAGATACTCATCAGTGTTTTAAAATCTATTAGAACATTCATACAGAATGATTGATGCTGATTGAGGAGCAGAAGGAGAACAATCCTGAATATAATTCATGGTTTGAACGTAAACTTTATTTCCTGTAGTGGTTCTCTGATGTTTGTGTGTGTGTGCAGGTACTAATCTGTAGGATTCTGAAATTAGTGTTTCTGGTAAACCACCTAACATGAAAGAGGAGAGGTGAGGAACCCATGTTCTCTGGTTCAGCAGCTCTGATTAGATCAGTACACATATCATGATGAAGATGGAGATCTGTAATGTTGATGTAATGTTGATGTAATGATGATGTAATGTTGATGCTCTTTAGTCTGATTCAGGGTGAGAGATCAGATACACCTGAACCCAGCTGTGTCTCCATAAAGAGTTATCAGTCCATGGGCCATCCAATAAATAACCTTTAAAGATGGAGTCATTTCTCCTGATCTGAGGTCAGTACAGTCTCATATATTAGATTCTCACTCACAGAATCAACTGATAAAGTAATTATATTAATTAAAGAATGAGTTAGTAAATCTGAAATGAATGAAATATGAAATCCAGCAGGGTTTAAATGGTTTGAGATCTTTATTGATGTTTGATTTCTTTACAGAATACAGGAGGAGAAATCAAAGATGAAGAACAGAAATCCGATGGAATCATTCTTTAAGGTGTCTACAGTGTCTGATTCAATGTTTCAGGAAATGGATCAGAATGATTAATGATTTGATCTCCATGTGTAATGATTTAATCAGACTGGAGTTTGATCTACACCAACTCTGAGTTCTGAATTCACATTTTCATTAATTATCAATTATTTTACAGTAATTACTCTATAGTTCCTTATTTTGGTTCCTTCAGAGCCTCATCTCTTTAGCTGTATGGTTCTTCTTTGGATCATCTGGTTCTGTTTATTCCCCAACAGAAACTGGAGAACAAACTCATCACTCTGTTAAATAATGAACTGAAGAACTTCATGAAGGTTCTGAGTTCAGATTACCCATCACGCTCTGAGACGGAGTGTGAGGAAGATCAGAGTATCAGAAAAAGATTGTTGAAGATCACACTGCAGGTCCTGAAGAACATGAAGCAGACAGACTGTCACAATGGGGAGCACAGTCCATCCAAAGGCGGCACTGTGCGGTGCGATGTAGTGGGAAGGAGCGAGCTAGGCAACCAGGTAAGCAGTAGAGAAATCGTTAATAAATGAAAAGAAAAAACCCGAACCAAGACAAGGGCGTGCGACGCCGAACACAAACAAAGCACACAAAAACCCCAAAGTAACATAAGCATATATACATACAATGCTGGCCTGCTGAGTCAGGGCACATGCGCACGCAAGTGTAGTCAGCAGGCCACATGTGATTAGGTAGGACCCAATCCCAGCTCTAGGGGATGGGCCCTACCTACGGGAACCCCGAACGGCCAAAAACCGAAAACGAAAACGGGGGAGTGGCCTAGCACTCCCAACCCTGACATATCGCCCCCCAAAACAACCAGGGGGCAAAGCCACCCGGGGAAAAAAACAAAGGGGGACCCGGTGAGAACACGACAGCGCGAGACCTGTCGAGGGCGCAAAGTTGGCGAGACAACTTTGAGGGCACGAGGGCGACATGGCCTTCCGGCGAGTTTCATCCAAACCGGCGAGTTTCATCCAACTCGCGGAGGCGATGTAACCCCATGAGAGTGCAGTGGCGACGTGACTATTTGAGAGTGCGGGGGTGACGTAACCCCTTGAGGATGTGGGGGCGACGAGACCCATTGAGAGCGCAGCGGTGCGGTGACCACTTGAGAGCGCAAGGGAGGCATGACCCTTTGAGAGCGCGGAGGTAACGTAAACCTTTGAGAGCGCGAGGGCGACGTGATCCCCTGAGGATGCGGGGACGCCTTGACCCTTTGAGAGCGCGAGGGCGACGTGATCCCCTGAGGATGCGGGGACGCCTTGACCCTTTGAGAGCGCGAGGGCGACATGACCCTTTGAGGACACGGGGACGCCATGACCCTTTGAGAGCACGGGGACGACGTGACCCTTTGAGAGCACGAGGGCGACGAGATCCTTTGAGGATGCGGGGAAGACGTGACCCTTTGAGAGCGTGAAGGCGACGTGACTCTTTGAGGATGCGAGGGCGCTGTGACCCTTTGAGAGCGCGGGGGCGACATGACCCTTTGAGAGCGCGAGGGCAACGTGCCCAACCCGCACGCTGCGAAGCTGTCTATGGACAGCGCCCAGGTGCTCGCTGATGGTGCGGGCATCCAAAACCGGGGCGAACTGGCCTAGGAAGACCGCCTTGAACCGGCCAGCTGAAGTGAGGCAGTCATCCCCGGTGGCCACTAGGCCCTCGGCACACCTCCGCGCAGGTCCCAGGAGTTGGGAGAGGTAGAACTGCACCCTCTCCCTGTCCGACAGCTCCCGAGCGGTCACCAATTCAAACACCCCACGACAGCCGATAATGTACAGAAGTGGCTTCAAGGCCACTCGGTCGCAGGATGCCTGGAGCTTGATCGGAGCCGAGAGAGGGAGCATGATCCCCCCATATTCCGGAACGCGGTCAATTCCCCCCATCGCCCCAACCTCCGAAGAGGGGGAAACAAAAGCAAAAATAATGGCGGGGCTAGTGCCAAGCTAATGTAGCCAATGCTGCAGCCGGGGAATAAGCTATTGGCAAGGCTAGCGCCGAGCTAAAGTAGTCGATGTTGCAGCCGGAGAATAAGCTATTGGCGGGGCTAGCGCCGAGCTAAAGTAGTCAATGTTGCAGCCGGAGAATAAGCTATTGGCGGGGCTAGCGCCGGGCTAAAGTAGCCGATGCTGCAGCCGGTGAATATGCTATTGGCGGGGCTAGCGCCGGGATGCTGCAGCTACAGTAAGAACTCAATGCTTTAAGAAACAGCAAAGTAAGAACTCACTGCTTCACTGTTTGAGGAATCTTTCAGATAGAAGATGTCGAATAGTCATAGTGATACGAATAGCGATCAGAGCCAAACGCTCGTAGAGTCAAGATCAAGCGTCAAGGATGAGCCGCAGTCCCATGCTGACACGCATTCACAAGTGACTGACTGTCCAAAAGGTCCTGATTCAATTCCTGAACAAGAGCCACAAAGAGACCAAAGAGTCCGCAAGATGACGGAGAAGGGTCAAGAACTGCACGATGCGCCAGTGAAAAGAATTGAATGTCGCTTCAGTGTGTGCTACAAGAAGTGGAAGGAAGTTATTCAGACCGGCAACCAAAATTTAGGTGGACAGTGTTCAGCCGACTTGTTGGATGAAAATGTTACCAAGGTGAATGATGCCTCAAAAAACTTGAATGCTATCTATGACGAGCTAAGACGAATCAGTTTTCCTGATCAAGATACACATTGTAGAATCGACATCTGTCAAACAGTGAAACAGAAGCAACGAATGTTCAAGACCATGGTCTTGAAGAGCCAAGGTCAGCCAAGAGCAGCATTCGCCTTCGCAGCAGCAAGAATCAACTTATTCCCATCTATCTTCTGCTAGTAGTTGCTGCCAATGCAGCCACCTTGAAAGTACTGCTAGAGCAAGAACTTCATATAGAAGAATTGCAGAGGCTGGAAGCTGAAGCTGCCCAGCTAAAGGCTAAGCAGGAAGCTAAACTGCCCAGCTAAAGGCTAAACAGGAAGCTGAAGCTGCACAGCAAAAGGCTAAACTGGAAGCTGAAGCTGCCCAGCAAAAGTCTAAATAGGAAGCTGAAATTGCAGAGAGACAAAGAGTGCTAGAAGCCAAGCACAGAGAAATAGCACGTCTAGAGATGATTAAAGAACTGAAAGCTGCTAAGGCAAGGCAGCAAGTATCTGAACAAAGTGAATGTTCTTATCAAACATCTAAAAGGAGTCAACGTTTAGATGACGAAATAAATAAGCTGCTTCATCAAGCTGTTCCTGCGAAAGGTGGAAAGGAAATCAAACAGGAACTGAGTCCACCACATTGTTCTTTCCCACCACAAGCTGTTATAAATCCAGCTGAAGACAACACAGTATCCTTTGCTAAGGTACTTGCAGAATCGATTAATGCTAATCGTCCTTCTCATCCCAGAACCAACAATACTCAGTGGTGATCCACTTCGGTATAAGGACTGGAAAGTGGAAAGAACATACCAGATGAAGAAGAGATATATTATCTACGAAAATATGTGGGTGGAAATGCGAAGAAGGCCATAGAAAGTTACTTCCTGCAAGGGACTGAGTCAGCCTATTTTGATGCATGGTGTATCCTGGAAGAACGTTATGGAAGTTCATTCATCCTTGCCCAAGCCTACAGAGATAAGATCGAAGCATGGCCCAAAATAAGTACCAAAAATAATACAGAACTGCAAGAACTGGTTGACTTCCTTCGTAGTTGTGAATCTGCAATGTCTCAAATATAAGATCTCGACGTGCTTAACAATTGCAGCGAGAACAGAAAGATACTTGCTAAACTTCCAGATTGGTTGATTTTGAGATGGAAACGGAAAGTCATAAAAATACAAGAACAAGGTATAAAATTTCCAAGCTTCAGCCAGTTTGTATAGTTTCTAACACGTGAAGCCAAAATCGTTTGTAACCCAATGACATCTTTCCATACACCAAATCCACGTGCAGGAGAGAAGATTAAGGGTATAAGTAATAGAAGTCCAAGAGCAAATGCTTTAATAACGAATTCAGATGAGAATGCCAACATCAAAGACTGTGTCTTCTATTAGTGTCAAAGTTCAAAGGTGAAGTGTCCTGTAGTGTTAAAGTTTTATAATCAGTGTATATCAGTGTATAGAGAATACAACAGAATCGTGGAAGAATCTTAAACAGTCCGTTTAGGAATTTTGGAGAAGCTTTCTTTATTGATGGCATGTTTAGTAAGCGCAGATGTCCACTGGGTGGCACCGTGTCGGAATCGACTCCTGATGGAATGATGGCAGCCTCAGCACTCTGAGGTAAATTCACTGATCATCTCCTTTATTTTTCAGATTGACTGAAACAATTCAGAGTCGGCTCTTTCGGCTCCCTTGACTTTTTTTGTAGGCTCCCAATCCAGAACCGACTCTCCTCGTTCACTTCAAAGAGCCAACTCTTAGAGCCGGATCGTTCGCGACCGACTCATCACTACGGTCTTCACTCAGACTTTGTCAGAACATTAAAATTTTAATCTTGATTATTATTTAGCACCATTGTGTAAAAGTGAAATACAATCAGTCCTAAAGGTATGAATGAAGATCTGCCATTCAGGTGTTTTCTCTAATTGACACTGAATAGTTTTCACCTTGCTCAGCGATAGATTGGCGCCCTGTTCTGGATGTATCTGCCCAGAGCCCAAAAGGTTCTCCCCTGGATGGGCATGGGGAACCCCCCTGCGAACCAAATATATAGGATAAAGTGGAAGATAATGGATGGATGGATGAATAGTTTTCACCTTATTGAACTCATTCCTATTTTTTGTTGGTTATGTCGAGAAAGCTGTAGAACAATCTATTTCTTTATTTCTGTGATGGACCCAATGAATTTCTAAGATCTTTTGGTTGGATCAATTTATTCAGGTGGAGACTATTGGTAGTTCGCGGGAAACTGTGTGTACACGTGTATGGAGATGTGTATGTGTATATGGATGGATGGATATTTATTGTATTGTACGTTGTTTGGGTCTGTGTCCTGTCTTAGAGAGACGGGGAATATGCACCGGGTTGATTTGATTGGTCGATAAATCCACTTGATATTCCACTGTGCGGTGCGACTCTCTTCTCATTCGAACAATGGTGTCTACAGATTCAGCAGCTCAGAGTTTAGGAGATGAGATGTACAAATCGGTAGAAGACGTTTTCAAACGGTACTGCTGTTTGCATTTCTTTATTCTAAATCTCCATGACAACACAAACATTTGTAGATCTGTAGCGTTTCTCAGGGCTCTTAAGCCCTCACTAATCCGGTTGAATCAGCTCAGTGACACCAGCACCCCCTAGAGGCACACAGTCCAATGTCAACGGGGGGGGGGGGGGGGGGAGTCTCTGTTCCCACTACGCATGCGTCACCCTCGACCCGCTGACTCGGAGAAAGTGAAAGCAGTTCGTGTTGCAGAAGGAAAATAAAGTGTTTATTAAAAAGCCGGTGAGCGGATCTCCATCTGTATTCTGTTGATGTTGTGTGTTTGTAGTGGAAGTATAAGTGTCGCTCCGTTTGTTCCTTTAGTCCAAACAGCAGGCTTTAGGTTCTGTCTCTGTTCTGCGCTCTTTGGAAGGAACACGGGGGACTTCCGGTTCGGACTGGTGTGTTCTGATGTGAGGTTAGTGGCGCTCGTGGGGAATGTTAGAGTTTGAATACAGAAATGCTTTTTCGTTCCTTAATTTTAGAACAAGGCGGCACGGTGGCTTAGTGGTTAGCACGTTGGCCTCTCAGCGCTAGGGATGCCCGGTTCGAATCCCCATCTGGGTGGAGTTTCCATGTTCTCCCCGTGTCCACGTGGGTTTCCTCCGGGTTCTCCGGTTTCCTCCCACAGTCCAAAAACATGGATCAAGTCAATTGAGTTCTCCAAATTGCACCATATAGAGTGTGTATGAGTGAGTGAGTGTGTGCCCAGCGATGGATTGGCGCCCTGTCCTGGGTCTATCTGCCCAGCACCCGAGACGTTCTCCCCTGGATGGGGAACCCCACCGCGACCCTAATAGAGGATAAAGTGGGAGATAATGAATGAATGAATTTTAGAACATCAGAGGAATTGATCGCTTAGTTGTTCTAGCAGCTACGGATACAGAGGTTCTAATGCAGGGGTGCCCACACTTTTCTGGCCCGAGATCTACTTTTCCATTGGACAGGTCATCAAGATCTACCAGGGTTAAAAAATTTTTTAGGCTTTTATATTGCAACCTGTTTACACATATCATGTTAGTATTGGGGGGGGCATGTTGGCTTAGTGGTTAGCACGTTCTCCTCTCAGCGCTAGGGATTCCCGGTTCGAATCCCAATCTGGGTGGAGTTTCCATGTTCTCCCCGTGTCCGCGTGGGTTTCCTCCGGGTTCTCTGGTTCTCTCCCACAGTCCAAAAACATGGATCAAGTCGATTGAATTCTCCAAATTGCCCCATATAGAGTGTGTGTGTGTGTGTGTGTGTGCACAGTGATAGATTGCCCCCCTGTCCTGGGTGTATCTGCCCAGCGTCTGATACACCCAACACACAGAAATTGCATCAAATAGCATGAAAACTTGGTTTTAGTAAACCCAAACAACCAAACACAATGGAAGTGCAATGGCTACTTGGCAATTTGAGTTTGACATTGCAAAAAAAATTTCATCCTCCCACTCTAAATGAAAGTTGTATTTTAGTTATTTTGGAGCGAACTCTCTAATGTAGATGATTCGCGAGGCAGTGCTTCGGATTTAAGCACAGAGGCGGGGCCACGGGCCGGTTTTTGGAACAGCAAGAGAGAGGGGGGGGGGAGCAGACCTCTCACTTGCAGATATCGCGATTCGGAACGAATCACATTGTGTGTTAAAATGCTTGTGCGTGTGTGTATAAGTGTTTCCGATACTGTTTTGTAAAAAAAAGCGCTGATATGTGATTTTTTTTCTCAAACCTCTATTGCGATCGACCGGTCGCGCTCGATCGACATATTGAGCACCCCTGTTCTAATGCCTCCAAAATGGAGTAAACCGACGGGCCTACTTTGCATGCTGTGTCCTCGGCCTCAGGCCCTCAGGGGCCCCAGTTCCCTGTGTCTGCTTCCACCCTGCAGACCGACGCTTAAAGCTCGTCCTGAATGACCATCACTCTGAGATTAAAACTTTGTCTGAATACAAAAAAAATTGTCTGAATTCATTTGAATGTGTATGGCAGAGTGTAAAATTCAAACTTCATATCGAGCTCCACAAACAACCTGCAAATTCACATTGTTTAATTAGCACCACTTCAATTAGAAGATTAAAGAAAACAAGAGAATCTCATGAAGGTTCCAGTGTGTCGACTGCAAATGCAGCTGCTCCTACAGTTTCCGCAGCATCATCCTGTTTTTATATTTTATTTTTGTAGCACTCCGTTCCATGATAAGTATGTAATTAAATCCATATTATTAAAAATAAACATTTATAATGTGTTTTTACAGTAGTAATTAATTTGACACATCATTTGGTGATAAACTCATTTAAGCTACAACACAAAGTCATGGGAGCCACTTGGGAGCCGAAAGAGTCAAAAGAACCGAGTCTCTGAAAAGAGTCGGAATGGCCATCACTAGAAGACGAGCAGAGTTGATCTGAACTGCTGAAACATCCTGAAACATAAAGAGTCAGAAATCTATACTCCACCTTAATACATGTAGGAAATAAACCTGAACTCAAAGCGGCTCCACTAGAGGGCCAGCACAGACCAGCAGCTCTTCTGTTCAGCAGGGACGATAAGCTTTACAGTACAGAACCCTGTTCTGAGAGAATGAAGATCCACATCAGTGTTCCAAAATCTACTAGATAATTCATACAGAAGGACTGATGCTGATTGAGGAGCAGAAGGAGAACAATCGTGAATAGAATTCATGGTTTGAACGTAAACTTTATTTTCTGTAGTGTTTCTCTGATGTGTGTGTGTGTGTGTGTTCAGGTTCTAATCTGTAGGAAAAATGGACTCTAAAACGAGTGTTTCTGTTAAACCACCTAACATGAAAGAGGAGAGATGAGGAACCCATGTTCTCTGGTTCAGCAGCTCTGATTAGATCAGTACACAGTATCATGATGAATCTGTAATGTTGATGAAATGATGATGTAATATTGATGTTCTTTAGTCTGATTCAGGGTGAGAGATCAGATTCACCTGAACCCAGCTGTGTCTTCATCAAGAGTGATCATTCCGTGAGCCTCCAGCAAACTTTAAAGATGGAGTCAGTTCTCCTGATCTGAGGTCAGTACAGTCTAATATATTAGTTTCTCACGCACAGAATCAACTGATAAAATAATTAAATTAATTAAATAATGAGTTAGTGAATCTGAAATGAATGAATGAAGAAATCCAGCAGGGTTTAATTGGTTTGAGATCTTTATTGATGTTTAATTTCTCCTCCTAGATTCTGTAAAGAAATCAAAGATGAAGAACAGAAATCCGGTGGAATCCATCTTTAAGGTGTCTACAGTGTCTGATTCAATGTTTCAGGAAATGGATTAGAATGATTGATGATTTGATCTCCATGTGTAATGATGTAATAAGACTGGAGTTTAATCTGGATCACTCTACACCAACTTTGAGTTCTGAATACACACTTTCATTATTTATCAATTATTTTACAGTAAAAACTCTATAGTTCCTTATTTGGTTCCTCCAGAGCCTCATCTCTACAGCTGTATGGTTCTCCTTCTGATCATCTGGTTCAGTTTATTCCTCACCAGGAACTGGAGAACAAACTCATCTCTCTGATAAAGGATGAACTGAAGAACTTCATGAAGGTTCTGAGTTACATCATGCTCTGAGACGCAGTGTGAGAAAGGTCAGAGTATCAGAGAAGGATTGTTGAAGATCACACTGCAGGACCTGAAGAACATGAAGCAGACAGCCCTCGCTACCACACTGCAGAACAGTAAGAACCCTGAACCATGGAACTAGAAAATCACATTAACTTTAGAGGAACTGGTTCATACTGATCATAGATCGGTTCCTCTACCAGAGATGATTAGATTAGATTAGATTAGATTAAACTTTGTCATTGTGCAGAGTACAGGGCCAATGAAATGTAGTTAGCATTAGTGATCGACTTATATGGGTTTTTTAATGGCCGATGCCGATATTTAGATGACAGAAGTGGCCGATGGCCGATATATAAAGCCAATATTAGCAGTTTTTATTGCAACTAATAAAGTACAATAATAATAATAATAATAATAATAATAACAATAATAATAAACAAGACACAAAAGTAATCAGAGAGTTCATCACTGCCTTTTTGTACTGTATTACTTTTTGTAATACAGAGAGCAATATTAAAAACATACAACTTTAAATTACACATTATTAATTAAAGTTTCATTGTACCTAAACATAAGCAGATAGCAGCATCTTTTCAGAATGAACATTTATTGATGAACATTGCACAACGCACACAGAAAAACATTCAATACTGAACTAATGAGCCAATTTAGCTAATTTAGATAAATAAATAAAATATTAACAAACAAATATTGTAGTTTGTAGTGTGAAAAAAAGTACTTATTTGAATAACTCAAGAAAAAAATTTAATGAACTGAACTTGAACTAGTTCAGAAAAGCTGTGAACTGGCACATCACTGCCTTAAACTAGCGTCAGTTAGTGCTAGCGATATATAGCATTAGCTAGCCAGTTTAACAAAATCACCCTAATTATACAAACTGTATATATGTTACTAATAACAGTATATATATGTTACAAATAGCATCCCGGAACATTATTATAGCGTTAGCTAGCGCTAATTATTATTAGATGGCCAGTTTAGCTGTTCACGTGGTTGCTAAGGTTACAGTTCCAAATAAAACTATTGGCATTTTCTCTCTAAATAACATAATCCCTCTAATTATGCAGACAGTAAACACTTTATTCATTACAAAGAGCAGCCAGTAACAAATACTGAGAGTTGAAAGAGAAACCGTTTTCTCTCATGAGGCGCAGCAGTTTCAAAACACCGATCCATTCCCTTGAGCATTGAGTGACGTTCTACCGGAAAAACACTAGGGGCCGCTCTAAGAAAAAGTTAGATCAAATGACTGAATTCAATCATTTAGCCAGAATGACGGAGCTGCCCACAGCGTTGCCTGTAGGCATTGTTTAAATATCGGCCTTGTGCGCTCATATATCGGCCGATGCCGATTATCTAAAAATGCCAAAAATCGGCCCCGATTGATCGGCCGGCCGATCAATCGGTCGATCACTAGTTAACATCTAACCAGAAGTGCAATATATACATTATTTACATAAAGTGCAGGAGTAACAGTGGCTGGTGCATGGAAAGGTGAAGTATTTATATGTAGATACATAATATGAACATGATATGACATGAGCATATTATATACATGATATATACATAATATAGGGCATAATATATACATGATATAACATAATATGACCATAATATAGAGATGTGGTTGTGGTGCAGAGAAGTGGTTGTGCAAAAGAGCAATTATATTGTATGTGCAGCGTTCAGAAGGATAACCGCCTCAGCAAAAAAACTTTTCCTGACTGTGCTGGTGCAGGAGCGGAGGCTCCTGTAACGCCTACCGGATGGTAAGAGGCTGAAAAGTCCGTGGTTTGGATGGGTAGTGTCCTTTGTGATATTTCTTGCCCTGCCCAGGCAGCGCTTTTGATGCATGTCCTTGATGGTGGGTAACTCGGTGCCTATGATGCGCTGCACCGTTTTTACCACCTGCTGGAGTGCTTTGTGGTCTGCAGCACAGCAACTGCCATACCATACAGAGATGCTGTTTGTTGAGTATGCTCTCAATGGTACAGTGGTAAAAGTTCACCAGGATCCTGGGAGACAGGTGAGCTTTCTTGAGACTCCGGAGAAAGTAAAGGCACTGCTGCGCCTTTTTGATGAGGACGGAGGAGTTCAAGGACCAGGTGAGATCATTAGAGATGTGAAGACCGAGGAACTTGAAGCTGGACACCTGATCCACTGCAGCTCCACTGATGTAGATGGGGGTGTGAGCTTGGCTCCTGGTCTTCCTGAAGTCCATAATGATCTCCTTGGTTTTGTGCGTGTTGAGTGCCAGGTTGTTTTCGTGGCACCATGAGGATAGACGCTGTACTTCGTCCCTGTATGACGTCTCATCGTTGTCTCTGATCAGGCCTATCACCGTGGTGTCGTCTGCAAACTTGACTATGGTGTTTGATCCATAAACAGACACACAGTCGTGGGTGAAGAGGGAGTACAGAATCGGGCTCAAAACACAGCCTTGTGGAATGCCAGTGTTCAGGGTGATTACTGATGAGATGAGGTTGCCCAATTTAACAGACTGGGGTCTGTTAGTCAGGAAGTCTGAGATCCAGTTGCAGAGTGATATGCTGATACCCAGATGGTTGAGCTTGGATATCAGCATGAATGGGATCACTGTGTTGAATGCTGAACTAAAATCAATGAACAACATTCTTACATATGAGTTTTGACAGTCAGGTGGGTCAGTGCGGTGTGTAGCGCTGTGCAAATAGCGTCCACTTTGGATCTATTGCTGCGGTATGCAAACTGGTGTGGGTCCAGTGTAGCAGGTAGGCAGGACTTCAAGTGAGAGAGAACTAGCCTCTCAAAGCACTTGGAGATAATTGGTGTGAGTGCAACAGGTCGGAAGTCATTAAGGGCTGAAGCGGTTGAGTGCTTTGGCACGGGCACGATAGTAGCAGACTTGAAGATAGATGGAACTGCTGCCTGGGCCAGCGAGACATTAAAGATGTGTGTGAAGACACCCAAGAGTTCCTCAGCACAAGCTCTTAGCACGCGGTCGGGTACACCATCGGGCCCAGCTGCTTTACTGACATCCGAAGTGGAAAGGACAAGTGGGTTGACATCTGGCGCAAGATAGTTTTTTGGAAATGTAGCCTTGATTCCCTGGTCGAAGCGAGCGTAGAAGTGGTTAAGCTCATCAGGGAGTGAGGCACTGTTGGTGGATGGAGTGTGTATATGTCCTGCCACATACGTTGAGGGTCAGAGGTGGTGAAATGCTCCTCAATCTGTCCTCAAAGGACAGAGTTAGTGTAGGTGTCCAGGTGGATGTGTGAGCCCGTGGTGGCCCGGGCAGCATACTCACTCCAGTCGGTGTGCTGGAACTGGTGCTGAAGGAAGGAGTCGGCCCCATATGTCCAGATCTTTACAGTTCTGGTGGCAGGCTTGATCCTCTGGATGACTGGAGTGTATTTGGGGAGTAGAAACAATGAAAGATGATCAGATAGTCCAAGTTGGGGGAGGGGTGTGGCTTTATATGCATGAGCCACATTTGTGTAAACTTTCTCTAAAGTTTTTTGTCCCCTTGTGGTGCAGGAGACGTTCTGAAAAATCTAGATCTAGATTTTAGCTCAGTATGATTAAAGCCCCTGCTACAATGAAGGCTCCATCTTGGTGTGTAGTTTGCAGTTTGCTTAATAGTAGCACAGAGCTCCTCCATAGCCGAGTTAGCATTAGCATCCGGAGGTACATAGACTACATCAGCAACAACATTGCTAAACTCACGGGGCAGATAGAAGGGTCTGCATTTAATGATCAGGAACTCTACGTCCGCAGAGCAGTGGCTTTCCACTACACCAGAATCCGTGCACCACGCTTTGTTTACATAGATACAGTTTCTTCCACTGCGGGTTTTCCCTTTAGTCGCAGCTGACTGATCCGCTCTGAACAGCGCTCGTCCATCCAGTTCCACCACACTGTCCGCCACATCGTCCCTCAGCCATGTTTCTGTGAAAAACATTAAATTACAGTCCCTGAGCCATCTGTGTGAGGGTCCAGATCTTTAATTCATCCAGCTTTCCCGGCAGCGAGCGAATATTGGCAAGAAAAACGCTAGGTAACGCCGGCCGGTGTGGGTTTAGCTTAGCACGTAGACCTCCGCGCTTACCCAGCCTTTGTTTATGCTTGCATTGCCGGCGTGGGGCACTTCCAAGAACAACTCGCTAGGTCCGGATGTCCGGATCAACTCTGGAGGAAGCTGGTTGAAGTCAAACCGATGCTTAAATCCGATATTTGTGCAGTGAATGTTAATGTCCAAAAGTGTCTGTCTGTCGTAGCTGTAGTTCGCACAAGTGATTCGAAAAAAATAAAAAGGAGATAGTTAGGTAAATAAGTATTATATTACTAAAACTGGAAAGACACCTCGCCTCGCGGTGTGATCACGACGCCATCTTGGTCATATTGACACAGAAGATGATGGAAACTTTAATGTTCCTGCTGATATCAGTCTTCTATGTTTCTAATGTCTTTATTGATCATGTTCTTATGTTTATTACAGATTATCTCTGTGTATCAGAAGAAACTCAAACCCAAACTGAGAGAGAAATATCACAGAATTAATGAATGAATCTCACAGTCTGGAAGTTCAGCACTTCTGAATGAGATCTACACAGAGCTCTACATCACAGAGGGGTGAAGTGCACAGATCAATCATGAACATGAGGTTGAACAGATTGAAGCAGCATCCAGGAGACCAGCAACTCAGGAGATCTCCAACAAATGTAGAGACCTGTTTAAAGAACAGGCCATCAGAACCGTACTGACTAAAGGAGTCGCTGGAATTGGAAAAACCGTCTTGGTGCAGAAGTTCATTCTGGACTGGACAACAGAATCAGGAAGTGACCTTCATGTTCCCACTTCCTTTTAGAGAGCCGAACTTAATGAAGCATAAGAATCTCAGTCTGATGAAACTTCTTCAGGACTTTTACCCTGAAATGAGGGAAGTTCAATCAATAAACTGAGAGTTCCATAAAGTTCTGTTCATCTTTAATGGTCTGGATGAGTGTCGCCAGAAGCAGCTTCAGTAGATGTTCTGCTGACCAACCTCATCAAGGGGAACCTGCTCCCCTCCGCTCTCATTTGGATCACCTCTTGACTGGGAGCAGCCAATAAGATTCCTCCTGAGTGTGTAGATCAGGTAACAGAGATACGAGTGTTAAGTGGTCCTCAGAAAGAAGAATATTTCAAGAAGAAAATCAGAGATCAGAGTCTGTCCAGTAAAATCATCTCCCACATCAAGTCTTCAAGAATTTTGTACATCATGTGTCACATCCCGGTCTTCTGCTGGATCACAGCCTCTGTTCTAGAGAGAATGCTGGGTGGAGCAGAAGATGGAGAGATCCCCAAAACTCTGAGAGTCCCAATGGACACCTGGACCTGTTCCTCCGCTTCATTCTGAGTCTCTCACTGGAGTCCAATCAGAGTCTCTTACGAGAACTGCTGCCACAGACAGGAAGTGATTCCTACAGTAAACAGGAAACAGTGCAGTACATCAAGGAGAAGATCAATGAGAAGCTCTCTCCAGAGAAATCCATCAATCTGTTCCACTGTCTGAATGAACTGAAGGATGAGTCTCTGGTGCAGGAAGTTCAGACTTACCTGAACAGAGGACTTTATGCGTGTCTCAATGGACTTGGTCTGTCTCCAGCTCAGTGGTCAGCTCTGTTTGTATTACTGAACTCAAATCAGCAGCTGGATGAGTTTAATTTGAGTAAATATGATCCATCAGAGGAATGTCTATTTAATCTGCTGCCAGTGGTGGAAGCTTCCAGATCAGCATGGTAAGTTTGATTAATTTAATAAAATATTCATCATAAACATCAATCAGAACCTTCTGACCATTCAGAATGCAGAACTGAACTGAGGTACTGAATGTGTTTCTAATGGAACTTGTACAGTCTGGAACCAATACAAGGTACAGAGGTCTATCATTGTTTGGCTTTGACGTTTTAATATCAGGACGTCCATATATAGAACTTCCTGCTGTACAAGTTTCACTTCATCATCAATATTATAGATTTAATTTAATTAACATGATGAATTATTAATCACATTTACAAACACTATCATTTAATAAACTTATTTTATATCAGAATATTTTCATTATTAATGTCATCAATCATATTTAACAACCTCATATTCATTATACATTATACACCCCAAGCTCCTTATGTCTTTGGAAAAGTTGCTTCAACTCCAAAATAAAAGTCCAATTTATAGAAAAAGCCCTGAGGTACAGACTGAAATTGTCACACATACACTTACAACTGTGTGTGTGTTTGTGTTTCAGGTCATCTGAAAATAATATATCAGGTGAAAGTTGTTCAGCTCTGTCCTCAGTTCTCAGTTTAAACTCCAGTCTGAAAAATCTGGACCTGAGTTCTAATAATCTGGAGGATTCAGGAGTGAGTTAGTGAGTTAACCCTGCCATCTCTCTGATGGACTGAAGAACCCAGACTGTAAACTGGAGATACTGCAGTAAGTTCATCACTCTCTCACTGCACTTACACTAAACACAACAATCACATGTTCTATGAATTAGGAACCAAGAATGCAGCATTTACAATCTGTCTTCATCTTTATTTCTTTTTTTCTTTTTTCATTTTGTCATGCCATACATAACACCACCTACTGGTGAATGTAAAGTACAGAACCCAACAACCCCCCCTTTTCTTAAGAATAGAGCATTATTAACACTTTAATTAAACAATGCATTTCTGATCCACCTGAGTTAGATTATTATAAGTTTTTAGAAGTGCAGTTGCAGCTCCACAGTATCACCTTGATCAGGTAATGTGGAAAAGAGCCGCTGGCCTTCTGTCCTCAACCAATGAAGGAGAACCTTTACAAGCAGATGCTTGGTGCTGATGCTTGGTGCTGATGCTTGGTAAAGAATTCAGTCCTTAAACTTTTTAAAACCCAAACCGGAGCAAATGCTAAATGCACCATCTAGTGCTGATGGGTGAAAATGAGGGTTTACAGTGATTAGTGCACAAATATTGTTCCATTTTCTGTGGAAGGGCTGTATAAATTGGTTCCATATTCTGAAGGAACTTGTAAATGAGACATCTTTAATGTGAGATGAAAAAGATGTTTTGCTGAATGAACAAACTAAATCACCAAGTCAGGTTTAACGCAGTTAGCCTCCATCTGAAGCCAGGCTCGAGACGCAGCATCAGAACTCTGCTGCAACCAGCACTCTACAATTTGAAGGCCGGCTTCTTAAAGTTAGTTCCCTAAAGTGTAGTAAAGCCACACCCCAAGCTCCTTATGTCTTTGGAAAAGTTGCTTCAACTCCAAAATAAAAGTCCAATTTATAGAAAAAGCCCTGAGGTACAGACTGAAATTGTCACACATACACTTACACGCCCCGCTTCTCCTCTCTCCGCTCCACACACACCCACTTCCACACCTGCCACTCATTCCGCTAACCACCGATCACCCTCTCCTGATTATTAGTTTCAGGTGCGCTTCATCGGCGGCAGTGGCTTCTTAAGCCGCCGTCCCAGATTCTCCGGCGCAAAGTATTTTGGTTTGCGTGCTACATGGTTCGCTCGGAGTGCGCTCTTCCTGATCGCACTCTCTCCTCGCGACGCTACTCGCATTCACCGCGCTGATCCGCTACCTCTTACCAGGAACGCTAACCCCGTGTGACGTAAGAGACTTCTTCTGCTTCATTAAGTTCAGCTCTCTAAAAGGAAGTGGGAACATGAAGGTCACATCCTGATTCTGTTCTCCTTCAGTCCAGTCCAGAGTGAACTTTTGCACTGAGACGGTTTTTCCAATTCCAGCGACTCCTTTAGTAAGTACAGTTCTAATGGCCAGTTCTTTAAACCGGTCACTACATTTGATGGAGATCTCCTGAGTTGCTGGTCTCTGTTAGATGTTCAATAAACGGCCTCGGAGATGCCGGTTGTTCCAAACAGATTTTAATGCAAGTTACTGAATAGACAACCAAGTGTACAGAAAAATCATCAATGCCGGGCAACCAAAGATCCAGCTTCGGTTTATAAACCTTAGGAGGGCTGTCCTTTTCCTATGTATGTGCATAAACAGTCATTTGTCTTGGTGAGAACATCCTTTTAAACATCTCAAACTTCTCCACAATCTGGTCCTGCTTCCTGCTTCCTCCTAGGGCATGAACTTAAGGCCTGTTTCTCTGGAGGAACCAAATAAGGAACTATAGAGTAATTAGTGTAAAATAATTGATAATGAAAGGGAACCCCACCACAACTCTAATATAGGATGAAGTGGAAGATAATGAATGAATGAATGAATGAATTGAGTTGGTGTAGAGTGATCCAGATCAAACTCCAATCTGATTAAATTATTACACATGGAGATCATATCATCAATCATTCTAATCCATTTCCTGAAACATTGAAATCAGACACTGTAGACACCTTAAAGATGGATTCCATTGGATTTCTGTTCTTCATCTTTAATTTCTCCTGTTGGATTCTGTAAAGAAACCAAACATCAATAAAGATCTCAAACAAATTAAACCCTGCTGGATTTCATCATTCATTTATTTCAGATTTACTAACTCATTCTTTCATTTATTTAATTAATTTATCAGTTGATTCTGTGAGTGAGAAACTAATATATGAGAATGTACTGACCTCAGATCAGGAGAACTGACTCCATCCTTAAACTTTATTGTTTCGTCCATGGACCAATCACTCTTCATGGAGACACAGCTGGGTTCAGGTGAATCTGATCTCTTATACTGAATCAGACTAAAGAACATCAACATTACATTAACATTAAAGATATCCATCTTCATCATGATACTGTGTACTGATCTAATCAGAGCTGCTGAACCAGAGAACATGGGTTCCTCACCTCTCCTCTTTCATGTTAGGTGGTTTTACAGAAACACTTGTTTTAGAGTCCATTTTTCCTACAGATTAGAACCTGCACACATGCGCGCACCCCCCCCCCCCCCCACACACACACACATCAGAGAAACAATACAGAAAATAAAATTTACGTTCAAACCATAAAGTATATACGGGATTGTTTCCTTCTGCTCCTCAATCAGCAAAATCAGTCCTTCTGTATGAATGTTCTAGTGCATTTTGAAACACTGATGTGGATCTTCATTCTCTCAGAACAGGGTTCTGTACTGTAAAGGTTATCCTCCCTGCTGAACAGAAGAGCTGCTGGCTGTCTAGTGGAGTATTTCATACTTTGCTTTCATTAGGTTTATTTGATCCAATGAAATCAACCTTTTGAACTTTGCTCTGGTTCATGTGGTTCTGTCTCATGCGGTCAGGTCCGACATGAACAGCCATTTGAATGCAGCACACTGTACGTAGCTCGTAACTCTGTAAACTAATAATAAGTACAGAATAATCAGAGTTTATTAAGACTCTTTATGTGTCGGGATGTTTCAGATCGACTCTGCTGTGTTCATTCAGTTTCAAAAAGAAAATCTGCATCCAAGTCAAAAGATGAAGAGAAAGAGAAGAAAGGTTTGGAAAAGAGTTAGGCTTAGCTTTTTTTTACCTTTAAAATATTGCATGGACTTGCCCCACCCTACCTCTATAAGGGAACTTATTAATTTATATGTCCCCTCTCGTACTTTCCGGTCTACTGGCACTGGACTTCTGACAGTCCCTCGATTTAAATGAAGGTCTTTGGGTGGCAGATCGTTCAGTGTCGCTGCTCCAACCCTGTGGAATTCTTTACCGCAAACTCTTCGTGACTGCTCTGATTTCTTTTCATTTAAGTCCCAACTAAAAACTTTTTTTATTTTCCTCACAGTATTAATATTGTATATGATCGTAAAGCGTCCTTGAGTTCTTGAAAGGCGCTATATAAATTGAACTCGTTCTCTCTGTAACCTGAAAACAGCGGCGAAGAAAACATGGTGCAAACAGAGTGCATCATGGGAGTTGTGTTTTGAAGTGTGAACAGGATGATGTAGGTTAAGTCAACTTTTCATATCTGCAGACCTGATTTGTGAAGAAGCACAACGTTCTGCTGATCGATCGATCGATGATGCTAATAAATAAAGAGATAAAGTTCAGTTGATCGGATCATTCTTTCATCTCCAACTCAGTGAAGGTTCCCCATGTTCCTTCCAAAGAGAGCAGAACAGAGAAAGATCCTAAAGCCTGCTGTTTGGATTAAAGGAACAAACGAATCTCAATCTGTATTATGATGGAGATTCTCTCACCGTGTTTTTAATGAACCACTTTATTTTCCTGCTGCGGAACACAAACTGCTTTCACCTTCTCCAAGTCAGCGGGTTGAGGATGACGCATGCGCAGTGGAAACAGCGACTTCCTCTTCCTTCTAGGGGGCGCTGGTGTCACTGAGCTGATTCAAATGGATCACTGACGGCTTAGAACCCTGAGAATCGCTACAGATCTACAAATGTTTATGTTGTCACAGTGATTAGGATTCAGTTTGTAAGATCATTGAAGTCATTATTATTTAGTGAGTGGAGCAAACAGTACATTGTTTGATTTCTTTAGTTTGTTGACAAATGTTTAGAACAGGATCGTTTGTGTTGAAATGTAAAGTTAATTTGAGTTCAATCTGATTTTTAAGAAGACTTTTTTTCTTGTTGTTTGAAGACACTGTTTATTGATGAATGTTTTAAATCCTGTGCTTTATCTCAGACTGATCAATAATCAATAAATACATTAATACATTAGTGTAATGTTTTCTGGAGGTGTGTGTTCACTTACATTATCAGAAAATGAATCACATGTGGAATTGGACCAGGTGCATAAACTTTATCAGATAATGGTATGTACAGTGTTTACTCCCATAAAATGTAATGCCTATCCCTGCAAATGCAGTTGTGCTCAAATTTTTGCTTTCTTGGCCTTTTTTTCAGAGAATATGAATGATAACACAAAATCTTTTTCACTCATGGTTAGTGGTTGGATGAAGCTATTTATTGTCAAATGACTGTGTTTTTTCTTTTTAACTCATAATGACAAACAAAAACATCCAAATGACCCTGATCAAAAGTTTACATACCCCAGTTCTTAATAGCGTGTATTGCCCCCTTTAATATCGATGACGGCTTAAAGTATTTTGTGGTAGTTGTGGATGAGGCTCTTCATTTTCTCAGATGGTAAAGCTGTCCATTCTTCTTGGTAAACAGCCTCCAGTGCCTGGACATTCATTTCTCCCCAGAGTGACTCCATGATATTGAGGTCAGGAGACTGAGACGGCCACTCCAGAACCTTCACTTTGTTCTGCTGTAGCCAATGACAGGTTGACTTGGCCTGGTGTTTTGGATCGTGGTCATGTTGGAACGACCAAGTGCATCCCATTGCGCAGCTTCCACACTGATGAGTACAAATCTGCATTTATAACATCCGCTTCTCAGGCGGGGCATCCTGGTTCTAATCCCAATCTGGGTGGAGTTCTCCCTGCGTCTGCATGGGAAGTCCAAATTGCCCCTATAGTGTGTGTGTGTGTGTGCAGTGATGGATTGGGGGCATGTCCTGGGTGTATCAGCCTGACGCCCAAATCATTCTCCATGTGCGCTAACCGTGAAGATAGAAGGAGAGAATCCGATGTCTTCCTGCCTCCGAGCTCCGGACATCCTCTCTCCAGCGTTGGGCCACCTGTGTGCACATCCCGGTCCAAGTGGACTCTTCCGTCCTCCCTCACCAGAGGTCATGTAAAGCAGCGTGTCCTCAGCAGTCCGGTGGCAGGTGCGCCACCTGTGGTCGGTCTCTCTCTCTCCGTGATATGCGCTGTTCCTGGTTTTAAAGGGCACACACTTCATTAGGTGAATCCACAACAGCTGCATTGACTAACTGTGAAGTCCATTATCGCCCAGCACCACGCCCATGCTGCCACAGTTCCAGTTTTCCTACAAACTGTTAACTTATAACTTTCTTTTTCTTTTAATGCTACTATACAAGTTCCCCATCCTGCACACCATGACAGATGCCGGCCTTTTCACCTGATTAGTTAACAGCTCGGACAGTTCCATCATCTTCGGCACAGAGAACCTTACATAACTCCTTATGTAACCCATGTGTGAAAACCTTCACTTTCAGTAGAACACTGTCTCCGTCATGTTCTGTTGCTATAGTTACAGTAGGATGTAATGTAGGATGTTGTAAGGATGTAATGTATAATGGAGAGTAATTTATTTGATATATTAGAGATTGAGGTCATATGCTTAAAAGTTTATGTTTATATTATTCTTAATCATTCAAATGCATTTCATTCATATCATACTATAATATACTATGATACTTTATGTTGATCTAATGACCCTTAGAAGGCCTCACTTTCGCTGGTGAAAGGCCTAACTGACCTTGGCTCCTGGCTGATATGTTTGCTAGTAACCGCCTGGAAACTGCCTGGGCTCAAGCTTCACACGGTTGGGACATGGGTTGTATTGACTAACTGGGGTTCTGTCACATGCACCTGGTTAGCAGTCTGTGGGAAGACTGTCTTTGTTTTGTGTTTTGTTCATTTCCATCTACCTATATAAACTAGCTGTGAATCATAATAAATCGAAGCATTGATGATCAACACTCGCGTGGTTGTCTTTTCTTCCCAAACGTTTGCACTTCGGCACACAGAGGGCTCCGGCATCGGGTTCAGAAGCATCATTTGCAGTCAGCGTGTTTCCTGACTGATAGCTGACAACAGGGTCAGCTTTTCATTTGGCATCGGGACCGCAGCTGTTTGGTCGGCTCGGGATTTGGAACCTAACAATCTGGGGGCTCGTCCGGGATAAGGCTTGGGTAAGTGTTTATTCCATTTACTCCTGTCTTATCCCTTTATTTGGCATCTAAATTTCTAATATTTTATGGGTTTTAGTTATATTGCTATTTTAAAGCTGTTAAAAAGGGGGTTATTACAGTAGGGGCACACGCACCTATTAGCACAGCCAGTGTGTTTCCTGGCTGGGACTAGGTCTTTCACAGGTGGTGTTATTTTCAGAATATTTTCTGATACGCACCTTTTCACGGTCAGTGTGTTTCCTGACTGGGGCCTGGTTGGGACCAGGTCTTACAAAGGTGGCGGTTACGTTATAATTATACGTTATATTAACGTTATAATACGTATGGGTATGGGGACCACGCACCTTGACAGTCAGTGTGTTTCCTGGCTGGGATCCGTTCTTACACAGGTGGTGAAGCCATACAACCCTGTCCACTGATAGGAGCCACTGCTCTGTGCCGATCCAATATATATTGCCTTGGTTTTTGGTACTGTTACGGTGTGTTTTATTTGTATCTGTATTTGTCTTTTAAGACGATGGGGAGGATTTTTAAAGAAATCCTGTGATTATATTTATGGTCTTTAGGCTTATATTTTATTTTTAACAATTTGATTATAATCTCCTAACATGCCAAACACCGTCTAATCTTTGTTTCTTTTCCTCCACTTGCTCTGAGCATGTGATTACAGATGATGAGCCTGAATCTGATGACATGCTACATTTGGTGAATCTGGTTATGCGGACGGAACACAAGGACGCAGTAGGCTGTATTAATTGCGCTATTAACTTTGTTGTAGTGTTTTGTGGCATATTTTGTGGCGTATTGTGGCATATTTTAAATATTTTGGTTTAAGATACTTTGTGCTGACGGAGGTATGAATGTATATGTGTTTTGTACTAAAATCATTCCACCATTTTTCCTATTTTGAACTTTTCCAGCTTATATTCTAGGTGAATATGACAAAACTGAGAAATAATAAAACTATCATAACCACAAGCAAATAAGAAAATATAAATAATAAAAATAAAAGTATTGGTTAAAAGTAAGTAAGTAACATAACATGATACAATAATAAATTAAGAAGTAAATTAATTAATAAGTTCATAACCATATAATGTATGAAAGACAAAATGTACACTGCTTCCATTTATTGTGTTAAATAATGGTTAACAAATCAGGGCTTGGAATTTATAACTACGCTCTGAAAGGTCATGAACCGATGGAGACTGAGTTTCCAGTGAGAAAAGAGGACATGCCCCCCGAAGACAGGTATAGGTCTGTTGGTCCCAGACCTGCCCAGATCAGGGGGGATGTCGACGCTGGAAAGTCATGGTCAGTATCTCAGGGCCAGAGAGCTGTCCAGATCACCACGTCTGCCATGTCTGTGAGCCAAACCACAAACCAAGCCTGACTGAACTGCTGTCATTTGAAATGTAAAAAATATTTTTAAAGTAAAACTATAGGATGCACAAATTAATTAAATTTATTCAAGCTACACAGGGTAAAATATAAAATTAATTAATTAAATAAAGTAATGAATAAATTTGTCTTACAAATTAATATTTGCTTAATATTTGCTTAACAGTTGAATGAACAGGTAATTTAAGGCTAAAACACTAATAAATCTATAGTAATAGAGAGACATTTCTCATAAGCTCTGTCTGCACTCTTCTGTTCTGTTTTCATCTTCTTATCTCTGTTTTAACATTGTGTGTGTGTGTGTGTCTGAGAGTACAGATGTGTATGCGAGATTTTGTGTAAACAAATTGCTGTTTGGATTGTGGTAGTTTAACAGGTTAAAGTAGTAAAAGCTTTTGGAATTGGTATGGTGTGTCTTTATCAATTAGCAGCTGCCTTAAAATAGTTTTGAATTCATGGTAATAATCTACTGAAGCAATGAATGAACAGAGCGAAATGTTTCATTTACTTTAAATATGAAAAAACTATGTGGTGCACCACTTTAATTTTTCATTTAATGAATCACGGGGTACCCCAGGAATATTTAACTGGTAACTAACTTGACCTGACCTGACTGACAATACATAATGAGGACAAGGACTTATAAATGATATTTGTATTTTCTCCACAGGAGCACGAGAAAAAGTTTGCAGAGACAATAATAATACATAATTATTAAAGTTATAACTTTTCTTTGCAGCAGTGAGTTGTACATTCATGCATGTTTCTTATCAACTAACTGATAAGAGTTTTACTTTCTCCAGGCTGTGCACCGAATGTGGCCTCAACAGACTCCACATTTAACAAAAGAAACACATGTATTAAACCTATGTTGTGTGATTTGCATTAAAAAGTTATTTTTCAGAGTCTGTTTGATGTTATGATTAACCGCACTAATCAAACAAGTCGATTTGCAGGTTCTAGAGGATGGCGCTGACATAGCAGTGTGGACCAGTCCAAATAATAACTGCTTGTCTATTTTCACTTTCACAGTATTTCACGAAAAGGGAGGACCACTGATGTATATTGATAATTATTTCGAGCAATGTGGGGCCGCCTGCGACTGCAAGTGCATTCCTTAACCATCAGAGTTGGTGACACCAGCCACTTCTGCACATCAACTTAAAGGGGTGACAAAACAAATGTCAGATAAAAGATAGTCACTATATATATTTTTTATATATTATAAATATTATTTTAATACTATATTAGACTCGGTTTGTTATTTTTACCCACCAAGGGGGGTGGAAGAGAGCGGTATAGTCCGACCCTCACATAGTGGGGGGCTTAACCCGTTCTAATTAGCTTAAGGTTTCACACAAATTTTATTAGATTTTTTATTCTTTGTTTTTGTTTGTAAATTTACTCAACAATTTACTCTAAAGTTGCTCAACAGTCTAGATGTTGCTCTTCTAATGGTGTCTGTAGCAACTGCCCTTCCCATTTTGTTCAATATGGCACTCCTCTTTTTGGAACAT
The DNA here is from genome assembly GCA_019802505.1 of Corydoras sp. C115. NCBI lineage: Eukaryota > Metazoa > Chordata > Actinopteri > Siluriformes > Callichthyidae > Corydoras > Corydoras sp. C115. Next base: position 140,559 of record JAFMOC010000542.1, on the reverse strand, counting down.
GCTACTGCCAATGTATCCAGACCCGTATGACCAACCTGCTTCCCTCTGAACCTCCAACCTCCTGAGACCCGTGATGTATGTTGCAAGAAGACCAGACCCTGAGATCACTCCTCCTGCACATCTTTTTAAGTGATCACTTTGTGATCAAAGGGGGGACTGTAAGGATGTAATGTATAATGGAGAGTAATTTATTTGATATATTAGAGATTGAGGTCATATGCTTAAAAGTTTATGTTTATATTATTCTTAATCATTCAAATGCATTTCATTCATATCATACTATAATATACTATGATACTTTATGTTGATCTAATGACCCTTAGAAGGCCTCACTTTCGCTGGTGAAAGGCCTAACTGACCTTGGCTCCTGGCTGATATGTTTGCTAGTAACCGCCTGGAAACTGCCTGGGCTCAAGCTTCACACGGTTGGGACATGGGTTGTATTGACTAACTGGGGTTCTGTCACATGCACCTGGTTAGCAGTCTGTGGGAAGACTGTCTTTGTTTTGTGTTTTGTTCATTTCCATCTACCTATATAAACTAGCTGTGAATCATAATAAATCGAAGCATTGATGATCAACACTCGCGTGGTTGTCTTTTCTTCCCAAACGTTTGCACTTCGGCACACAGAGGGCTCCGGCATCGGGTTCAGAAGCATCATTTGCAGTCAGCGTGTTTCCTGACTGATAGCTGACAACAGGGTCAGCTTTTCATTTGGCATCGGGACCGCAGCTGTTTGGTCGGCTCGGGATTTGGAACCTAACACATCACGACAGAAACAACCAGTAGGTAACAGCAACTAATTAGCTCTGGATCTATATAGATGTTAATTAGCAAGTTAATTATTTGTCTTGCGGCATGGTGTAATGGTTGGCATGGTAGGGATTCCAGGTTCGAATTCCAATCTGGGTGTTTGTTCTCCCTGTGTCTGCATGGGTTTCCTCTAGGTTCCTACCACAGTCCAAAAACATGGATTCAAGGTGAATTGAATGCCCCAAATTGCCCCATATAAGATAAGATAGACCAATATAGAGTGTGTGCCCAGTGATGGATTGGCACCATGTCCTGGGTGTATCTGCCCAGCGTCCAAAGATCTACTTTTTCATTGGACAGGTCATCGAGACTACCAGGGTTAATCTTTTTTTTAGGCTTTTATATTAAAACGTGTTTACACACATCATGTTAGTATTGTCGAATCTGTTAGAATTGCTCTTTTATTAAATAGATTCCAGCAAATAGCATGAAGAAAACTTGATTATAGTAAACTCAAACACACAGTATACAGCACAAATATACAACAATCAATGTAACCCACATTTCCCCAAACAGAATATGAACATTAATAAAAGCAAATGCATTTTGAGTTTGACATTGTAAGTGCTATTTTAATTATTTTGCGGGCAAGTCAAGTCAAGTCAAGTTTATTCTTCACATGCATAGTTATAGGCAAAGTCCTTCACTCATCTTTTCGGTCAAATAAAGTGCAAAAACACAAACAGAAACTATCTAATGTAATGTAAATATACAGTAAATCTAATGTAGATGGTTCGCGAGGCAGTGCTTCGGATTTAGGTAAGACGGGGGGGGGGGGGGGGCAGACTGTTCGCTTGCACAGCGATAGAGATTCAGATTCAGAATGAATCACATTGTGTGTGTTAATGTGTGTGCGTATAAGTGCTTCAAATACTGTGCTGTCAAAAAGTGCTGACACATAAGCGCTTTTTTATTCAAACCTCCATCGTGATCTACCCAACACCCCTGCACGATCGACGTATTGGGCACCCCTGCTCTAGCGACCTATTTTTTTAACAAAGAGACTTTTTGTGGTGTTATTGGAGACACAGGTGTGTCGGGGCTGAGGAGCCTTTGATTGGATTCAAATACTCGTCTGTTCTAGCTTTGTGCTGTGGAACCCGGTCTCGACCCTCTCGCCCAAGTGTTTGTTCTACTCTGAGGAAAACGCTGCTCCATGTAGTCGGTGTTGCCAACTTAATTTAGTGACTTTTCAGAGCCTCTAGCAACTTATTTTTTCAAAAAGCAACTTTTTGTGGTGTTGTTGGAGACTCTTTAGGCTCATTTATGCACAACGTTAAATACGGAAACGAATACACTCTACTCTCTACTCTCCGTACTCTGCGTTCATTTCGTACGTAATTTGCACGTTTTCTGAAAGCTTGCGGATGCAGACAGGACGGAGCAATACCACTGGAAACCGTGGGGGCAGTGCATGATGCGACCACTTCCATATGTACACGAAGGAGAAGAAAAACATGGCGGAACTTTTTGAAGACCGGTTGTGCGAGTTGGTGCGCAATTTTAATCATTTATATGATGTTACTTCGCCGGGGCACAGGGACAAACAGTTGTTACAAAACTGTTACAAAAAATTTCCTCCGCCGTCGCCATGTTTGATTTTTACTCTAAACTGCCCTCTAATGGATGTAGTGTAAAACAACCATATCAACGGAGCTGACGCAAGGAAGTATGTGGGCAGTAAGTGTTATGTCGCATGAAGCGCACGCACACATTTCCATACGCAGAGGGAGTATAAATGAGGCTTTAGATGAACACATGCTCTTCAGTTACTGTCCAACAACACACATAGACCAACACCACTTCACCATGTCACTTAGACATATTGCACTTAGTCAAATACGTTTCATCTAAAAAAAAAGAAAATGCTAAAAAAATAAATTAAATAAAAAAAAAACTTTTGTTAATGTGACCTCTGCACTTCGTCCCACCAAATGAATGACACAGTCGTGGGATGAAGGGTCTTTACTGCAACAATTTCAGCAAACACATGTTTTACATACGTATGTATGGTAAGCTAGCCAGCCCACAGCAGGGATGTCTCAGTCTGCTGCTGGTCTCACTTCCATAATATATAGATAAACCTCTAAGCCAGTGATCATATAACAATTAAACATTATTTATAATATTATTAATTACAAAAATAGCAGAAACAAAAATAAAAGGCACATTATCCCCGAATCTCATTACCACATCATCCATTTTATATATATTCATAATAAAAAAAGAACACTGAAAAAGGTGCACAATACTGCCTCCTGATGGTGACAACAACTCTAGTGAAATTATGCTAAGCTAGAGCACATTTCAGCATTGCTCTGCAGCATTCATTTACCGAACGTGAAATAACAAAAACTTATAAACTCACCTGCAACAATTTCAGCAAACAAATGTTTTACATACAAGATACGTATGGTCAGCTAGCCAGCCTAAACAAAACAGATTAATATTAGTACGGTGCACATGTGTCTTTTCGGCTAAATCAAAACTGATTTACCAATGAATGTATGTACATTTATTTATAGTTGTTAAGCTCTGTTAATAAAATAAAAGTAGAGCTGAGTAGTTTTACTGCTATCTTAGCACTCTACTTGGAGCTCTGCTGAGAGACAATTTACCCACAGCTGGGATGTCTCAGTCTGCTGCAGGTCTCCCAGCATTCACTCTGTTCCATAAGGAGCTGGAAGCTTGACCAACAGGTGGTGCTAAACTCATTTGCAGAAATTTCAACTAACTATTTACATACATACATATATATATGAAAACATACTTTTTAACACTGTTACATTAAGAATATAAAACAATCACTAAACGTTTTTTTTGCACTTTGACTTTCATAATTTTCATGCTGCATTTTATAACTAGTAATGAACCTGTGCTTCACAGAGGAGAAGTTCTGCCTGAAAGTGTTATCAAGAACAAAAGTAAATGTATTTAAACTGAGTGATATATGTACCCCAATAATTACTCGTTCAGGATCTCTTTGTGTACCGTGTTCTCAGTGCTGCCTTCTGGTAGTAATTTGACCGAGCTATGCGCTGAGCTTACTTTTGGCCGTGTGACAACAGCTACCAACTAAAAACACATCACCTTTATTGACTGGATTCATTTAAAGGACTTTGTCCTTTTTATTTGAAATTGCAGCAAATAGCATGGCAAAAACTTGGTTTTAGCACACCCAAACACAATGGAAGTGCAATGGCTACTTGGCAAATCAAGCAAAGGCATTTTGAGTTTGACATTGCAAAAAATATTCATCCTCCCACTCTAAATCAAAGTGGTATTTTAGTTATTCTGGAGCGAAGTCCTTCACTCGTCTTGTCAGTCAAATAAAGAGCAAAAACTATCTAATGTAAATATAAACTCATTCATTCCTTATCTTCCGTTTTACCTATGTTAGGGTCGCGGGGGGTTCCTGTTACGTTTCATAAAAAACGCTCAGAAGTCGGTGGTTTCATTCCAAAATAATTTAATGCATTTTACTGAATATACAGTGTGAAATATCAAACAATGAAAATATGGACGATAGCAACTCGTTGCTATCCCCCGAGAGCTCTGCCCGAAGTCCTCTCGTTCGTCCATTTAAGTCCTTCAGGAGGGTGTGACCTGCTTCTTCTGTGTGTGCGCCCCCTCCAGACAACAGTCTTTTTTTCTCATGTTTACATTGACCAAAACATCTCTATCTTCAAACCCATCTGGTCCTGCTTTCTGTCCCCCCCCTCAGGGGTATGAATTTATGACAGGTTCTTGTTGACTGTCCCATTATTCAAAACTCTCCACTGACCCTGCAACAGGACATTCATACTCTTTCCCATGCTCATTCATCAAATAGTCATTTTCTTTGTCCCTGAACTATTCAACTCATCATGAGTTTTACTTTACATTATTACTTTTACTAAATTACTTAAAAGTATTATAAATACCTAACATTCCCCATGCCTATCCAGGGGAGATGACGCTGGGCAGATACACCCAGGACAGGGCGCCAATCTATCGCTGGGCAGTAAAAAGAAACTATCTACTGTAATGTAGATGATTCATGATCCAGTGCTTCGGATTTAAGCACAGAGGCGTGGCCACGGGCCGGTTTTTGGAACAGCAAGAGAGACGGGGGGGGGGGGGGGGCACCACTTCCACCCCTGCTGACACCCCTTCCACCCCTGCACTAAACTCTCGAGCAAAAGCAAACTATAGCCGCGCATAAATTAACTTATCTGGCAACCGTACAACAAACGGCGCTGGACCCACAGTAACTCGCCTACATAAAAGGAGCAAAAACTTAACCGCGCAATACGCGCACAAGTTAACTAATCTGGCAACCGTAACCCAACGGCGCTAGTCGCACATAAGCGAGCCTACACAAAAAAAAAACTAAATATCACCGCCTAACCAGTGCAGAAAAAAACCAATCTGGAAACCGTAACTAAACAGTGCTAGTCGCGCAGAAACGTCTCTCTAGTCTAGAGCAATCGAGCGGCAGCCGCACAAATCGCGCATCAACGATCCAATCTGGCAACCGAGAGACAGCCCGAGCGCAGCGGCTGCCGAGGACAAACTACCCACCTGACTAACCCACTGGATACACCAGACGAACCGAAACCGAAACTGAAACTGAACTGATGCGATGCATCCTGCACTATGAACTTGTGTTTATTTCTTTGTTCAGTATTTTTTCTGCTTCAGTCTGACACTCACCTTCTTATCAGGATGGCGTAGTAAAGTAAAGCATTGTGTCTTTATGATACGCTGTAGGATCGGTTCTGCTGATGGTGGACTCAACAATAACATTCGCTAAAATGAGAAAGGTCTTTATTTGTTTAGATATTGCCCGTGTGTCCTGATGTGACCTCAAATCCCTTTTTGCTGAGACGTTACCTTAGTTGCGACCCTGCAGACTATGACTTCACTTGTTCAAGGATTTTTTATTGTCACATCACCTAGTACAGGTGTACGATGAGTGAAAAGCTTAGGTGCAGGTACCCACTACTGTGCAAATGGAAATATTTACAAGAATAAAAACATTTAATAAAATTAAAGTATCTAAAGAATGTAATTAAATAAAATGAAATAGAAATAGGATATGGGAATGTCCGAGGGTGCCGTGAAAAGTGCAAGGTGCAGAGTATACAGTATGTAAGATGGCGGTGGTGTGAGTTGGGCAGTTCTACTGGCTGTTCCACAGCCTGGTTGCCTGGGGGAAGAAACTGTCTCTGTTCTTGGTGTGATCTTGGTGAGAACCGACAGCATGGTGGCTTAGTAGTTAACACGTTCGTTTCTCAGCGGTAGGGATTTCCGGTTCGAATCCCCATCTGGGTGGAGTTTCCATGTTCTCCCTGTGTCTCCGTGGGTTTCCTCTGGGTTCTCCGGTTTCCTCCCACAGTCCAAAAACATGGAACAAGTCAATTGAGTTCTCCAAATTGCCCCATATAGAGTGTGTATGCGTGCGTGTCTGTGTGAGTGTGTGCCCAGCGATAGATTGGCACCCTGTCCTGGGTGTATCTGCCCAGCGCCTGAAACGTTCTCCCCTGGATGGGGAACCCCACCACGACCCTAATATAGGATAAAGCGGAAGATAATGAATGAATGAATGCCACGAAAACAACCTGGCACTCAACACGCACAAAACCAAGGAGATCATTTTGGACTTCAGCAAGACCAGGAGCCAAGCTCACACCCCCATCTACATCAGCGGATCTGCAGTGGATCATGTGTCCAGCTTTAAGTTTTTCGGTCTTTACATCTCTAATGATCTCACCTGGTCCTTGAACTCCTCTGTCCTCATCAAAAAGGCGCAGGAGCGCCTTTACTTTCTTCGGTGTCTCAAGAAAGCTCACCTGTCTCCCAGGATCCTGGTAAACTTTTACCGCTGGACCATTAAGAGCATACTCAACAACTGTATCTCTGTATGGTATGGCAGTTGCTGTGCTGCAGTCCGCAAAGCACTCCAGCAGGTGGTAAAAATGGCGCAGCGCATCATAGGCACCGAGTTACCCACCATCGAGGACATGCATCAAAAGCGCTGCCTGGGCAGGGCAAGAAATATCATAAAGGACACTACCCACCCAAATCATAGACTTTTCAGCCTCTTACCATCCGGTAGGTGTTACAGGAGCCTCCGCTCCCGCACCAGCAGACTCCCGCACCAGCAGACTGTTTTTGGACTGTGGGAGGAAACCGGAGAACCCTTAAGAAACCCACGCGGTCATGGGGAGAACATAGAAACTCCACCCAGATGGGGATTCGAACCGGGAATCCCTAGCGCTGAGAGGCGAACGTGCTAACCACTAAACCACCGTGCCGCCCTACATATTTCATAAGTTATTTAATTTTTATCCAATATAATAAATGATCAAACAAAATGAATGTAACAGCAGTTTGAAAAAAAGATAAATACAATCATGGAAGGGAACTTTTTAAAGAGGACAGTGGGGGAATAAGGGATCTGAGCTAAAGCCCCTGATGTTTCTAAACCCTAAAAATGCCCCTGCTTTCCTCCAGATCTCGTGCTGCATGCCGCTGCTGTTCTGACCTGATTTGCATTGTTCGTGTTGGTGGGCGCGCCCTTAACATGCGTCCGCGTTCCCGATTGGTTGACATTCAAACAGCCCGCCTCTTCCCCGATAACAGACAACACAGCCGTCCAATGGCAGGATTCCGTGTTGCAATTAATCCTCACAGTCGGAGTTCCAATGGCGGAGTTCATGTCAATCCTATTGGTCGGCTTGAGTGGACGCTGAATGGCTGACCCAACACTTACACCACAGTAATGCCTCATCCAATCAGCAGAAACCTCGTCATCATAAATTTAAATACATATAAATCCTCTACGTCTTAAACGGAAAGAGACGCCAGACACATGACACGCTACATCCCCCACGCGTCCAGCTGCAAATGTTACGTCAGGTCAGGTGGGTTCCGAACCCCAGCATTTCGTTGAGAAGGTAGTATCAACAGCATTGAGAGAACGTTTAACCAATTCCATGATGTTCTTGTTTACGAAAAGCGGTCACTAAAAGAGTTCTCGCAGATGGGATAGGATCGAGACGTCGAGCAGGGTTTTCATAAGAGACGGAGACGGAGAGCGAAATGTGACCATCTTCCACCAGAGAGAGAAAGAGAGTAATGTAAGAGCTCGCCTCACCTTCCCATGGTCCCATGGAACAAGGTTCTGTAAGAAATAAAACACGAATTACACAACCACAAATACAGGATGCAAGAAAATTGCACTTTAAAAAACAAAAATTTTGAGCCGTTTCTGTTTACTGCTCATTTTGTTCAGGAGTACGATTCCCATAAGTCCCAACTACTCCCACAAGCAAACACGAACAACCATACGGTGTCTAATGAATAGCAGTAATAATAATAATAATAATAATAATAAAGTGTTGTTGCAGGTAACTGGATTAGATACAGCACCACTGGCCTTGGGTGAGGCGAATGGCTCCTATATAAAAATGTTAAGGCCCGCGTACCATGGTGGATACCTAATGTAACGTGTTGGGGTGAAGCCCATCACTTTTCTACATGATTTTTCCATCCATCCATTATCTTCCGCTTTGTCCTCTACTAGGGTCTGGGGGGGGGGGGGGGGGGGGGGGGGGGGGGGGGGGGGGGGGGTCCCCATGCCCATCCAGGGGAGAATGTTACGGGTGCTGGGCAGATACACACAGGAAAGGACACCAATCTATCACTGGGAACACACTCACTCACAGACACAAACAAACACCTCTATATGGGGCAATTTGGAGAATTCAATTGACCTTGCCTGCCCAGCGATAGATTGGCACCCTGTCCTGGGTGTATCTGCCCAGCACCCGAGACATTCTCCCCTGGATAGGCATGGGAAACCCCCCCCCCCCCCCCCCCCCCCCCCCCCCCGCGACCCTAATAGAGGATAAAGTGGAAGATAATGGATGGATGACCTTGCCCACTTGCCCACCACCTGTAATGTCACACTGTCACACTGCGTGTGAGGCAAAGGCCCTTGTACCAAAACACATCTGATTTGCATTTTTAGAGATTTTATTTTATATTTTTGCCTGATTTTAGATTCTTTGTGTTTTTTTATTTATTTATTAATATATTTTTATTAGGTGCTGGGACTAGTAGTACACTGTAAGGTACGTTTTTCACACAATCGGCACAGGAGTACCAGACGGGGTCTCCAGAGGGGTTCCATCTTCCTTATGTTTTCCTTTGGTTGTCATTTTCTAATCTAATTTAATTTATTTTGATATTTCATTTCTGCTTCTGCTTTTTAATTTTGCTTTTCTTATTGTACAACTGCACTAATGTTTAATATGTCTTGTGAGTTTTAATGATTTACTGCTCTATTCGTTTTGTAAAGCTTCTTTGAGGTCCCTAAAAGCGCTATATAAATAAAATGTATTATTATTATTATTATTATTATTATTATTATTATTATTATTATTATTATAAAACACAAAACTAACAGACACTGTAGCCACTTTGAAACATCTGCTACCTGCAGACATTTAGAGACACAAATTATTACAGATAAATTCAAAAACCAAATTTAAACCTTCACAAACAATGTATGAGGAGAGCAATTTTAAGCAATTAGTGTGAGAAACCCCTTTAGTTTGGTTTTTCATTGCATTTAATGCCAAATGTTGTCTGGGAGATCCAGACCAGCTTGGGGACTTTGGCAATTGGTTGGTTTGCTTGCCCTGTCACATGCAACGGGTCTGATTGGTGCTTAGTGGGGGGAAATTGAGTGGGGGGAAATTGCAGATGTTACAGTTGCTCAAGAGGCATGTATGGACAAAAAAATTACAGCAGTAAAATTTGAAATGTAAGTTAACCGTATGACTGGATGTTTTTTTGCACGTTTGATTTGGAATGACCTCCTGTGATTTGGAATGACAAGATTTGGAATGACAAAGATTTGGAATGACATCCTGTCCATTCCATCAGTGAGTCCAACTCCACACCCTCAACATCACCGGCCTGAAGGATCACTCCATATCGTTCACCACTGCTAAATGATCAATGTTCAATCTTCCCAGCTCTGTCTGCAACCCTAAACACATCTTTTCTAAAAGTTTGAGTGCAAGTAATTTATTTATAGAGCGTTTTTTTTTTCCTTTTTTTTTTACAATAGAACATAGTCATAAAGCAGCTTTACAGTGTTATAATCCTTTAAACCCCTAAAGAGCAAGATGAAGAGACAGTGGCAAGACAAAACTCCTTGTTATGTTGATATTTTAAGGAAGAAACCTTGTGAGGACCGAGGCTCAGTGGGGGACTCATCCTCCTTGAGCAGGGGGCAGCATCAACAGTGTAGGACAGCCAAGTACAGATTCTGTGGTGATCATGTGGCCCGTATGTAACAATTGAAAATTCAAATATATAAATCCATTGAGGGTGCCCTGCAGGACCGCCAGTTCAATAGAAATCCAGGTTCCAAGCACTTGATATTAAAAAAAATGTGTGTCTGTGTGTGTGTGTGTGTGTGTGTGTGTGTGTGTGTGTGTGTGTGTGCCTGAGTTCTCCAGTTTTTGATTGTTAATGATGATCCTGTTCTTATCGTCGTTTTTCTGGGACGTCATGTAAACATCATCATTCGCATATATAACGCTCACTTGATTCCTGTTTTAATTTTTTTTTTTATACTAAACGTTCCTGTGTCTTTAGGCTGCTATGCTGTAATTAACCTGAATGTAGTCTATATCCCTGTAACTCACTGCTACACTGACTTTAAACTGTCTCCCTCTCAGTCTGTATGAGACTGAGCATCTGTGAGTGAGGCTACAGGTATTAAGCAAATAATTTTTTTTTGTTTGTTTTTTGTTGATGTCCCTGTGCTGAGGAGGAACCTGTTCCTCATACTGTATGAGTTCAGATAACGATCTGGTTGTGATTTTGGTGTTGGATGTGCCATTGATTGTAGAAATCCACCTACATTAACATTCAGATGTTGAAATATCCATCCATTCGTTATCTTCCACTTTATCCTCTACTAGGGTCACGGGGGGGAGGGGGGAGTTCCCCATGTCCATCCAGGGGAGAACGTTTCAGGTGCTGGGCAGATACACCCAGGACAGGGCGCTGATCTATCACTGAACACTCACTCTCTCACACACACAGTACAGTGTGTTGCAAAAGTATTCATACCCCTTGAACTTTTGCATATTTTGTGACATTACAACCACAAACATAAATATATTTCACTGGAATTTAATGTGAAAGACCAACACAAAGTGGTATACAATTGTGAAGTGGAAGGAAAATTATACATGAATCAACATTTTTTTTACAAATAAAAAACTGAAAAGTGCGACGTGCAAAACTATTCAGCCCCCTTTTCCCTGAGTGCAACCAATTGCATTCAGAAGTTGCCTGATGAGTGCTAATGACTCAAAAGGGTCCACCTGTGTGTAATCTAATCTCAGTACAAATACAGCTGCTCCGTGACGGCCTCAGATGTTGGTTAGGAGAATATTGGGGAGCAAACAGCATCGTGAAGTCCAAAGAACACACCAGACAGGTTAGGAATATGGTTTTGGAGAAGTTTAAAGCAGGCTTAGGTTATAAAAAGATTTCCAAAGCTTTGAACATCTCACGGAGCACTGTTCAATCCATCATCCGGAAATGGAAAGAGTATGGCACCACAGTAAACCTGCCAAGACAAGGCCGTCCACCTAAACTTACAGGCCGAACAAGGAGATCACTGATCAGAGAGGCAGCCAAGAGGCCCATGGTGACTCTGGATGAAATGCAGAGAGCCACAGCTCAGGTGGGGGAAACTGTCCACAGGACAACAATTAGTCGTGCACTACACAAATGTGGTCTTTATGGAAGAGTGGCAAGGAGAAAGCCATTGTTAAAAGAAAACCATAAGAAGTCGCGTTTGCAGTTTGCCAGAAGCCATGTTGAGGCGGAGAAATAACACTGCACGTCACTCTGAAAACACCATCCCCACTGTCAAATATGGTGGTGGCAGCATCATGCTCTGGGGGTGCTTCTCTTCAGCAGGGACCGGGAAGTTGGTCAAAGTTGATGGGAAGATGGATGGAGCCAAATACAGGGCAATCTTGGAAGAAAACCTGTTGGAGTCAGCAAAAGATTTGAGACTGGGGCGGAGGTTCACCTTCCAGCAGGACAACGACCCTAAACATAAAGCCAGAGCTACAATGGAGTGGTTTAAAAAAAAGAATATTCATGTGTTAGAATGGCCCAGTCAAAGTCCAGACCTAAACCCAATTGAGAATTTGTGGCAAGATCTCAAAACTGCTGTTCACAAACGCTCTCCATCCAATCTGACTGAGCTTGAGCTGTTTTGCAAGGAGGAATGGGCAAGAATTTCAGTCACTAGATGTGCAAAGCTGGTGGAGACATACCCTAAAAGACTTGCAGCTGTAATTGCAGCAAAAGGTGGCTCCACAAAGTATTGACTCAGGGGGGCTGAATACTTTTGCACGTCGCACTTTTCAGTTTTTTATTTGTAAAAAAAATGTTGATTCATGTATAATTTTCCTTCCACTTCACAATTGTATACCACTTTGTGTTGGTCTTTCACATTAAATTCCAGTGAAATATATTTATGTTTGAGGTTGTAATGTGACAAAATATGCAAAAGTTCAAGGGGTATGAATACTTTTGCAACCCACTGTATATGGAGCAATTTGGAAAATTCAACTGACCTTGATCCATGTTTTTGGACAGTGGGAGGAAAACCCAGAGGAAACCCAGGCAGACACGGGGAGGACATGGAAACTCCACTCAGATTGGGATTCAAACCTGGAATCTGTAGTGCTCAGAGGAGAACATGCCAACCACTAAGCCACCGTGACGTCCTACATGATTTTTATTTTGTTTCAATTATTACATCATCTGTGGGTTCTCTCTTGTGCCTCACCACCTCATGAAAAGATGATCCTAGGTTTCCCTTCTGGGTGGAGTCTGCATGTCCTCCCTGTGCCCACATTGGGGTTTCTCCCACATTGGTTTGCATTTCTGCAGCTTTTATTTTATTTTTTAGACTAATTTAGATGCTTTGTGTTATGTTTTTATTTATAATTTTTTAGGGGCTGGGAGACGATGAACAACTAATAAATACGGTGTCCGATGAACATCAGTCATAATAATAAAATGTGCCATAACACCAATACTGGCTTAGATACGGCACCACTTGCCCACCCCCGGTGATATCACACTGCATGTGAGGCAAAGGTGTTTAGGCCCTCATACCAAAACGCATCTGGTTTGAATTTTTAGTCGCGAGCCAGAATTTATTTTGTGTTTTTTGCCTGATTTTAGATGCTTTGTGTTTTTTTTTATTTATTTATTATTTTATTTTTATTAGGTGCTGGGACTAGTAGTATGCTGTGAGGTGTGTTGGTCACACAATCGGCACAGGAGTACCAGAGATCTCCAGAGGGGTTCCATCTTCCTTACGTTTTCCTTTGGTTGCAATTTTCCAAATAATGAAGAAAATCCAATAGACTACAGTCTGTCATATTGTATGAATCGTATCTGATAAAACGATGGTCTTATTCTCTACATAGTCATTCTAGGCCAATATTCACCCCTGCTAAAGATAATTTTATGTTTTTATATGAAATAAATGAAAAAATATATATATATTTAAAAGCTGGAAGTGAGGACACCTAATGTATTTTTGGAGAATAGGGTTCACATCTTGCAGATGTTTAGTGCTACCCCATAGAGCACATGGGTGGGGGCCACTGATGTGACCCATCAGGCAAACTAAGATTCCAAAAACAACAAGGATATGTACGTATAACTTTTGCTGGTTCAGGCGGTGGTTCAATACACAGAGAAACATAGGAATGTGAGAGAAAAACTTGATAATTGATATTTGTACGCATGGAGCTGGACGTTGCTGGTGCCATCATTCGCATATATAACGCTCACTTGATTCCTGTTTTAATAATTTTTTTATACTAAACATTCCTGTGTCTTTAGGCTGCTATGCTGTAATTAACCGGAATGTAATCTAAATCCTTGTAACTCACTGCTACACTGACTTTAAACTGTCTCCCTCTCAGTCTGTATGAGACTGAGCATCTGTGAGTGAGGCTACAGGTATTAAGCAAATCATTTTGTTTTTTTTTGTTTTTTTGTTGATGTCCCTGTGCTGAGGAGGAACTCATACTGAGTCCCTGTGCTCATACTGTATGAGTTCAGATAACGATCTGGTTGTGATTTTGGTGTTGGATGTGCCATTGTTTGTAGCCTTAAGGTGTCCTTAAGTGAGGACATCTAATGTATTTTTGGAGAATAGGGTTCCCCATATTCCGTTCAATGGAAGACAAGTTTGTGGCAGTTTACACACAGGTGGAATAAATCGTGATTGTATCAGAGACTAATTATATAGCATGGACAAAACTTTGCCCTGTGACGACCCCACCAACCCCCCAACCCCTCCACCTGAATTTGACAAATTGGTGTTCAAATGAGAAATAAATACGTAGCTCAGAAACCTGGTTCGGTTCAAGGTGGTTCTGATGGTAAGAATCAGGAATGACTTGGTAATTGTAACAGGTGCCTAGGGCACCTCTTCTTCTGTTGTTCTGTTCTGTTCTTTGAGTTAATTAACTTTCATTGATGGTCATTTGTTTTGTTAATTAACTCGTTCCTTTGATTGGTTTATTTTTGTGCACGTGATCGGGTGTTTTTGTATTTAGTTTCCGTGTTCCCATTCCTCCGTGCACGTCGTAGTTTTATGTTCGCTCGCTCGTTTGTACCTCATGTACGCTGTAAAAAAAATAAGGTCTCCACAACTAAAAAAATCTTAGTGACCCGTTGCATCTATATTTTTAAGTTTGGCTGATTTAAGTTCTGTAAAATGCATATTATAATTTCAGCTGACAATCCTAAAATGTCGGCCCAATTAAAAAAGATAAGTTGAGTCAGTGAAGTGTTCTGTTTGAAGCAAATACGTTTAGTTGAGCCAACAAAATATTTCATGTTGGGCCAGCTACATTTGCTTTGTTCAGTTAATTGTTATTAAAATTGACAAAACTATATATTTTAAGTTAGCTAATAAATGCTAACAACTTCAAATTAAATTAATAAACACTAAAGTAAACATACATTAGCAAATGTTATTTATTTTTACACAAAATACAACTTTAACAGTCATCAGTAATATAAAAACATGTTAAAAGAACTGCTTTAAAATGTAACACATTACTTCACAATGAAAATGTTTTTATAGCAGTATTATATCTTTTTTATAGTATATATATATATATATATATATATATATATATATATATATATATTTTTTTTTTTTTTTCTTCTGTTAAATTAAACACTGCATCAGACAGTGAATTTAACAGAAGAAATATATATATATATATATATATATATATATATATATATATATATATATATGTCACAATAGTCTACCTCGGGCAGAAGCGGCGTGCGCATACGAGCGCAAAGCCGCCGTAAACACGCGCTGAAGGGAGCCAGGCACGCAGGTAACAGAAACAGGTTTATTTAAAGGTGCAGTAACACCAAAAACATGAGGTACGTAAAAGACTATGTGACATCAAACAACAACGACCAGCACCAAAGACACAAAACAATGGACCTATATACAAAAAGACACCCGATCACGTGCAAAAGACAAACCAATTACAGACAAGAGTTAATTAACTAAACTAATGAACCACGGAACGTTAATTAACTAAAACGAACGGGACGAAACAGGTGACAGGTGCCCTGGGCACCCTGTTACATTACCCCCGCCCCAGCGGTCGCACAACGGAGGGACGCGACCAAGAGAAAAAAAAAACAGTCCCGGGGGGGGGGGGGGGGGGGGGGGGGTCCTCCGCCCTCCTTGACCGGGGCTTGGAAGGCGCCCTCGGGTGGACGCCCTCTGCGGGTGAGGCGTGCCGAACGCCCTCTGGCTGCAAAGTCAGGTGGACGCCCACGGCGGATCAGAAGTGGGCCACGCCCACTCGCTGCGTGGTCCGGTGGACGCCCACGTCGGGCGCGGAGTTGGCCACGTACTCTGGCTGCGTGGCGAGGCGGGCGCCCCCGTCGGACGAGGAGTGGGCCACGCCCTCTGGCAGCGTGGTCCGGTGGACGCCCACGTCGGGCGCGGAGTTGGCCACGTACTCTGGCTGCGTGGCGAGGCGGGCGCCCCCGTCGGACGAGGAGTGGGCCACGCCCTCTGGCAGCGTGGTCCGGTGGACGCCCACATCGGGCGGCGTGGCGAGGCGGGCGCCCCCTGGCGGCCTGGCGAGGCGGACGCCCCCTGCTGCTCGGGCTGGGCGGCGTGACGCCCCCTGGGCTTCGGAACGGGCGGCGTGGCGCCCCTGGGCTTCGGAACGGGCGGCGTGACGCCCCTGGGCTTCGTTACGGGCGGCGTGACGCCCCTGGGCTTCGTTACGGGCGGCGTGACGCCCCTGGGCTTCGGAACAGGCGGCGTGACGCCCCTGGGCTTCGGAACGGGCGGCGTGACGCCCCTGGGCTTCGGGATGGGTTCGTGCGCTGGCAGGACCTCGGCAGGCACGCACGCTGGCAGGACCTCGGCGGGCACGCACGCTGGCAGGACCTCGGCGGGCACGCACGCTGGCAGGCCCTCGGCGGGTACGCACGCTGGCAGGACCTTGGTGGGCACGCATGCTGGCAGGACCTCGGCGGGCACGCATGCTGGCTGGACCTTGGCGGGTACGCACGCTGGGCGGACCTCTGTGGGTTCACACCCTGGCAGGACCTTGGCGGGCATGCACGCTGGCAGGACCTTGGCGGGCACGCACGCTGGCAGGACCTCGGCGGGCACGCACGCTGGCAGGACCTCGGAATCGTCATCCTGCACACAAAACAGGTACACCCCCACCGCAATACAAAAATACACAGACATTTCGGACATGGGGAGGACGGACTGGACACACGAGACAGGGGTACACAGATCCACATCTACCCCCCCGAGTGTTGGCTCCGGCACCGCCCCCTCGCAGCGCGATCCAGACACAGCACGGTCCGGCGCGGATGCGTCACGTGACTGCCCCGCAGCACACGTACCGCGCTCGGCAGCCGCGCTGCGCGCACGCTGCGTCTTAGCACCGCGCCGGCGCGCTCTGCGTCTGGATTTCGCCGCGTGGGGTTTAACAAACTGGACCGGAGCGTCCGTCCAGAACTCCTCAGAGTTGCGGAGGGTGCGTACGGGCAGAATATGCCCATACAGGTACGACTCGCCCTTGTCATCGGACACCTGAATAAGATCCAGGCCCTCCTCAGCGCAGAGCGCTTCGTACCCGTACCTCCACAACCACTCATCATCAGAGTCATAATCCCACATTGACATTACACTGTTCGAGCCGTCCTTACGGCTCCGGGACGGTGGGCTGCGCATAGCGCACTCACGGACACGGCGGAACGCGCCGCGAGTACGAGGCTACACGGCCCCCGCAAAGAAAAATTTTAAAATGCGCTTACCTCGGCTCTGGACTCCCCAAATTTCCTTGGCTGGTCGTTCTGTCACGATAGTCTACCTCGGGCAGAAGCGGCGTGCGCATACGAGCGCAAAGCCGCCGTAAACACGCGCTGAAGGGAGCCAGGCACGCAGGTAACAGAAACAGGTTTATTTAAAGGTGCAGTAACACCAAAAACATGAGGTACGTAAAAGACTATGTGACATCAAACAACAACGACCAGCACCAAAGACACAAAACAATGGACCTATATACAAAAAGACACCCGATCACGTGCAAAAGACAAACCAATTACAGACAATTAACTAAACTAATGAACCACGGAACGTTAATTAACTAAAACGAACGGGACGAAACACGAAACAGGTGACAGGTGCCCTAGGCACCTGTTACAATATATATATATATATATATATATATATATATATATATATATATATATATATGTGTGTGTGTGTGTCTTCTGTTAAATTCACTGTCTGATGCAGTGTTTAAACTTAACAAATGTAAACACAGAAAGTTTTACTATAAATCCTAAACATTAGTGACCAACTTAGTAACATAACAGCCAAAAAGATTTGACTATAGCAATTAGTGCAAATAGTTGCCAAAGATTGAGGTAAGTGTTCTTGGTCCACTTTTTAACTGCTGTACAGAAAACAGAACGGAGTCCTCAAAGTAGACTGACAATTATGTACATTAAACCAAGTAGCTGGAAAATGTGTAAACGACAAAAATTCAATAACATAAATGCGAGCAGCATGTAAAAAAGAAATATACAAAAACTTAACTTATGCTCTCTAAAATATTTATATTTTCAGTCATACTGGTTGGATGTGCTAAATGAAAAGCTCGAATCATCACATATAATAAATAAATAAAAAAAAAAAAACAAGAAAAAAACACATGCATATAGCAATTACATATGCACCAACTTGTTTTATAAAGACTGCACTCTGGCAGTGCACTCGTTTCCAAGACGAAGGAACACTTTTTGGACAACTTCAAATGTGTACTTTAAGTCTTTAGAATATTCAATGTTTAGTGCATACAAAAGACCAAAAAGTAAAATAAAGGCATGAGTGTAGTCAATCAAATTATCCATGACTACTTCCTCTTCAAGCACAACTGCAACACTGGCCAGTGATCGTAATGGGTCAGAAATTTCCTTCACAATTTCAAAAATCCCCATTTTCATGTTTTTCATGTGGTCCTGCAATGCTTCAGTATCCTATGAAACACATTAATTTAGGAGCACTATTAATGGTTTCAAATCGTATTACAAACATTTATTACAAACACAAAAAGTTTTCTGCACAATTACAGCTAATTTCTGATATACATATATTAATTGGTATTTTATAGTGTGAAAAACTAATTACCAGTATGGTCTTTGAAATAGAATCCTTTTCCCTCATGTACAAGGGAAGACCTCGAAGAACAGTTGATCTTTTTTGTGCTGTTAGGTTTGTGGTCTGTTCCAAAATAATGAACAAAACAAACAAAAACAGCAGAGATGTGATTAATAGTGGCAGTTGAATATAATGACTTTTGAATATAAAGTTTTATGAACTCCTCCAGAATACACAAATTAATATTACTCCATCCTGAAGAAATTGAAACTTTACCTGAGAGTCCAATATCTCCAAAAGCTTTTCCAATTCCCCACATCTTCCCTGAATTGCCTTGGCTCTGTACATCTTTAGAAAGCCTTTGGTGTGATTGTCCAATGATGTAAGAAATGTTGTCTTAAGGTCAATGCAGTTAATGCGTTGAAACTCTGCATATACCTAATGCAGAGATTAAGAGAGAGTAAGGGGGAGAAAAAAAAGAATGAGTAAGCATATGTATAAAACATTTATTACAGTAGTGCCTAATAATAAATATTTACCTGTTCCTCAATAAAGAGTCCTGGCCATCTTTGTTTATCTGTTGATACCAAAGGTTGGTTCTGCACAATTTCCTTTCTTCTCCAGGAGAAAGTCACTTCCATCTTGGAGTTCACGACCATTGGACTCATGTCTTTTTTCTTCACCTCCTCCTCCATCAATGTTCTTTCTTTCTCAAGAGCTTATACAATTCATAACAACAAATACATCGTTTCATAAAATAAGACTTAAAACAGTGCCAATATCAAAGCAGAGTGACAAACGTTGCGTGTATTTTCTTAATTTAGAATTGCTTGAATCCTCACGTTCGCAATTACAGAAATATATACACACGACGGTGAACAATGTCAACACACAGCACCACGGTTTTACAGTACAAATCTGTGTGTGCTTGGAGCAAATGCTAAAATTCTTCCAGATATAAGTTCGTATTTATAAATAAATTGGGCTTTGAAAAAAAAGTTAAACTAGCAGGCATAGCTAGATAGCATAGCTTTGTTATAAGTTTGTAAATTATGCCAAAATTAGACCCCGTTGATAGTGTTATCTTAGTAAAAAAAAAACCACACACACCTTATCTCTGAGTGCATTTGAAGTCCTCTAGTCCAAGCTTTTTAATGTTGAGTCCGGTTCAGGGTCGGTCCGTCGGTCCAGTACAGAAAGCGCGCGCAAAAAAATGGCGCTCTCGTGCACATGCGCAGTAGTTTCACCCTCCTCACTGTTGTTCACTCAACAAGAGTTTTGTCCAGAGTTGACTAAAACCAATTACTGTATGTTCATTTGCTGAACATAAAATTTTGTGTTAAACAAAACAAATACCGAAGCTTTTGGCACAACCTGTTTTTTCTTTTTGGGGTAACATTTTTTATATTTTCTGTTGCGCCCACATATATTTTTAAGTTTACTGAACTTAAGCATACAAATATTTTTTACAGTGTACGTTGCGGCTCTGCGCTTCATTTGCGCAGCCGCTTTTAGATCGAGGTAGCGAGAGTAACACTAATATGTCACTTACTGGTCTGTAACTGGTCTCCATAGCCAGATTGGTGTAGCTGTTCTGTAAGTGGTCTCTCTCCATAGCCAAATTGTTGTAGCTGGTCTGTAACGGGTCTCACTTCATAACCATTTTGGCATTACTGATTAGTAACTGGTTCCTTTCAGTATTGAGTATTGACTTAAATAACAACATAACAGGGAGTTTTTTCTTGCTACTGTCACTTCGGCATGCTCCTTGGGGGTTTAAAGGCTTTTCATTCTGTAAAGCTGCTTTGTGACAATGTACTGTTGTAAAAAACGCTATTTAAATAAATGACTTGACTTGAATTGACACTTGCCAGACCGACTGAATCTCGGTCCTTGAAAAGTTTTTTTTTCAAGAAAACTTCAAAACAAATAGCAGGAAGTTTTTAGGTTTAGTAAATAGTAAAGCTGCTTTGTGACGATGTACGGTTATAAAAACACATTGTGTGTGTGAGCCATAGAGCAGCTCAAGAGAGCATAAAAAAACATTAATTATTATGCACAGAGTACCATAGTTATAAATCCAGTTTTAAAAGTTTATTTTTATCACCTATAACTACTCACATTCTCACATGCAGATTCACTCATTTTGTCATTTCTGAGATCGAAAAAACCACACACAAAAAAAAAAAAAGCCATGGGAGTGTATATTTTTCAAAAGCACTGAACATGTACTGATCTAATGATGTCATGTGTATTTTTGGACATAACCTCAGTGTAACAGCACTTCCTTTAACATCTCCAGAAGGTTTAATGTTAAAAACTATTTATTGACTGTGTGCTGCTGCAGACCGATAGATCAGCAGTGTGTGTTTTGTTTTACGATGTCTGGAACGCAGAAGGTGTGTGATGATGGCGCTTTGGACCTGACAGACAAGCGATTCGAGACAGTGCAGGATGACAATTATAAGAGTATTGAGATTTGTACAGCTGATGATTCTGACACAAAGGCAAGGGGTGCAAAAACCAATAAAAACCTACAGCCTCAACACACAGGTAATCCTACTTTCATATTCATGTTTCAGGTTTATATAGCACTTTATTCTTTATTTAGACCATAAGTGGGAAACTTGCGACCTGCAGGTCATATCACCAGGCCCGGTAGAGGATAAGGGTTGTGTCAGGAAGGGCTTCCGGATTAAAACAATGGGCCAAGTCTAAAATGCGAGCTCATTGCTGTGGCGACCCCTGAATAATAAAGAGTAAAAACGCCAATAGAAGAAGAATGAGAATACGTTTTTTTTTCTAAAATGACCCACAGCAAAAAAAAAAAAAAAAAAAAAAAAAAAAAAAAAAAACATTTTGATTTGTTATTTTTACTTTTTAAAAAAGCTTCATTTTTATTTAGTTTCTTCATGTTTTTGACAAGAGATATTTTATATAGAGTAAAGTATTTTAATTTATGTAAGTTGAAGTTGATTTATTGTGCAAAAAGATTCCTGTCTGTTTTTATTCCTATTCCTATTCCTATTGATGTTTTAAAAACATTTACTTTAAATGTTAACTGTTTATCCTGTCTGGCCCGCAACATAAAATAGGCTTTAAGTTCTGGTGCAATTGAGTTTTACACCCCTGCTTTAGATTTTAATTAAACACTGTATTTATATAGTGCATGGTCTTAAAGCAGCTGCACCGTGTTCTAAACCTAAATAATGCTGAATCACATAACAGAATCACAGAACCATGGAACACTGGTTGTGTGGACCATCATTATATACACTGGGTTCTATTTATTGCTAGTTTATTCTATTTTAACATGTGATCAGTCACCATGTGAGGTCAGTTGTGTGTGGGTATGTGTGTCAGAGACACAGGAATCACACCTCTGACTGGACTTCTATTTGGGTATAGTTTTGTCACGTCTGTGTGGATGTATTTAGGTTGCTAATTGGTTGATCATTGTTTGGTGTGCTTGTTTAATAAGGATAAGGCTGCTTTTGACACGGTTGTTTTGGTCACGTGGTGTGGGTTGGTTTGTTTTGGTCACGTGGTGTGGGTTTTGTTCTGTGTTCACGCCCCCGTAATCACGCGCACCTGGGCACTATCACGGTTTTGCTATATATACCCCGCACGCCCTTCCGTCACCGCCAGTTTGTTTTGTGCCAAGCCCTTGTCTAGCCAAGATACTACAAGCCTTCTGTGATTCTGTTGCCTTGCCCGTTTTGCTGTCTCTGTGTTTGTGTGTGCAGTTCGCCCCGCTGTCTTCACTTCGTCGAGTGCACTTCCCTAGTCTCCTGGACCGTTTGTACGCCTTCCCACCTACGTCATCACCGCTCGCCCTGCATTACCGATCCTGCGTTGTGTGTTGTCTACACCACGTTTATTGTTGTGAAAATAAAACGTTTTGAGACTGTACTCACGTCTGTGCTCGTATCTCCGAGTAGCGAATCCACCTCGCCCGGTCTCACGACCGTAACATTACAAACTGGCCTAATGGATTCCTCGGAGCGACGCGCTGCCGAAGCGGAGCCGGCACAACCACCACCAGCCGGACAACAGCATGATCCGCGGCTCGATGTGCTGTACAGTCGCCAGGAGGGACTAGCTGATCTGGTGAGCCAGCTATCTCTACAGCTGCAGTCTGCGCTCGCCGCGCTGCCCGCAGCTTCCGCACCAGTGACCTCACCGTTGAGCCAGGTACCTAACCCGCCGCCCGCGGTTGCTTCACGTTCGGACGGGACTGCCGTTCTCCCGGAACCCTATGGGGGGGATCTCCAACGTTGTCGTGGATTCCTCTTCCAATGCCAGCTGTACTTCAGCATCCGCCCCACGTGTTTTCTGACGGACGCCCACAAGATCGCCTTCGTAATCGGACTTCTACGTGGACGCGCACTCAGCTGGGCAGAGGCGGCACAGGGGTTAGTATCTCCGCTGGGGTCATCTTATGCTTCGTTCCTGGAGAGGTTTCGCTTTGTGTTCGATCGCCCTGACTACTCTGAGGACATAGAGACTCGCCTGCTCTCAGTACGTCAGGGGGCTCGTTCTGTGGCGGAGTTCGCCGTTGAGTTTCAGACTCTCGCCGCGGAGTCGGGATGGTGTGAGCACTCGCTTCGCGGCGTGTTCCGCCACGCTCTGACTGAACGGATACGGGACGAACTCGCGACCCGCGACCGACCTGAGGCTCTCCAGGGACTTATAAACCTCGCCATACGCGTCGACGGACGTATGAGCCTGCGTCACCGAGAACGCCAAGCCCGGGACCAGGTCTGTACCACGCTGGCTCCTGAAGTCCGTAGCCGCCGTAAAGACCAGGGGCTGTGTTTCTACTGCGGTGGAGAGAACCACCAGCTACGTGATTGTCCGGTACGCCCTAAAAGACCAGACTCGGCAGTAGAACTTGGGGTCCTGTCAAGTCCCACACTAAGACCCCAAGCACAGCGACTCAGCCTACCCGCGGTGCTAACCATCCGGGAGAGACAGGTGAACGTAAACGTTCTGTTAGATTCTGGGGCAGAGGAGAATCTGATAGACGTGGAGTTTGCTAACCATAATGGTTTGATTGTTTCTCCCCTAGCGCATCCTCTCCACACCTTGGCGCTGGATGGAAGACGGCTGTCTCCCATCACTCACCGCACCTCACCCACGAGGCTGACGCTAGAGGGCAATCATCAGGAGAGAATCTGCTTCTCGGTATTCCAGTCTCCCGAGGCCCCCGTCATCCTGGGATACCCCTGGCTCCGGAAACACAACCCTCATATAGACTGGGCCCGCGGCCGCATACTGACCTGGGGAACGGATTGCCACTCTTTCTGCCTGCTCGCCGCCGCTCCGCTCAGCAACACTCCGCCACCTGTCCACCCCGACCCTGTAGACCTCTCCTTGGTGCCCAAGGAGTATCATGACCTAGGGGAGGTCTTCAGCAAGGACAAGGCCTGCCAGCTCCCACCTCACAGGACGTACGATTGCGCTATCGACCTCCTGCCTGGGGCCCCCCTTCCTTCAAGCCGGATCTACCCACTGTCGCGTCCCGAGAGAGAGGCCATGGAGAAGTACGTGTCGGAGTGTCTCGCCACTGGACTCATCCAGCCCTCTACCTCCCCCGTAGGGGCCGGGTTCTTCTTCGTCTCCAAGAAGGACGGCTCCCTACGTCCCTGCATCGACTACAGGGGACTAAATGCCATCACAGTCCCCTACAAATACCCTCTGCCGTTAACATCATCCGTATTTGAGTCTTTGCAGGGAGCGGCCATCTTCACCAAGCTGGACCTGCGGAATGCGTACCACCTGGTCCGGATAAGGGAGGGGGATGAATGGAAGACGGCATTCAACACCCCCAGCGGCCACTACCAGTACCGCGTGGACCCCTTCGGCCTCAAGAACGCCCCGGCCGTCTTCCAGTCCTTGGTGAATGATGTGCTGCGGGACTTCCTGGATAGATTTGCGTTCGTCTACCTGGATGATATCCTCATCTTCTCCAGGACGCCCAGCGAGCACATCCGACACGTACGTATGGTGCTAAGTCGTCTCCTCCAGAATCGTCTGTTTGTTAAAGCGGAGAAGTGTTGCTTCCACCAGAGGTCAGTCTCCTTCCTGGGGTTCATCCTGTCCCCTGGGGCGGTGCGACCTGATCCGGAGAAGATCAGGGCCATCAGCGACTGGCCGACTCCCACCACCAGAACCGAACTTCAGAGATTCCTGGGGTTCGCCAACTTCTACCGGCGCTTCATTAAGGACTATAGCAGCATCACCGCACCTCTCTCCGCCCTCACGTCCTCGAAGCTGAAGTTTTGCTGGAACCAGAAGGCTCAGGACGCCATGGACGTGCTCAAGGCCCGCTTCACCTCCGCTCCCATCCTGGTCCAACCCGACCCCACCAAAAATTCGTCGTGGAGGTCGACGCATCGGGCGCTGGAGTGGGAGCAGTCCTTTCACAGAAGACAGAGAGCCGCTTTCACCCATGTGCCTTCTTTCCCAGGAAGTTGTCGGCGGCAGAGAGGAACTATGACGTGGGGAACCGCGAGCTGCTGGCGGTCAAGCTCGCGTTGGAGGAGTGGCGCCACTGGCTGGAGGGGGCAGCTCAGCCATTTGTGGTTTGGACCGACCATAAGAACTTGGCCTACATCCAGTCAGCCAAACGACTGAACTCCCGTCAGGCTCGGTGGGCCCTGTTCTTTGGTCGGTTCAATTACACCCTGTCTTATCGCCCCGGCACACGGAACGCAAAGCCCGATGCCCTGTCACGCCTCTTCTCGGACGAGGAGGAAGGGGGTAAGACTGAAACGATTCTCCCTCCCAGTCTTATTGTTGCAGGCGTCTCCTGGGAGGTACGGCGAATCGTGGAACGGGAGCTGGCTAAGGACCCGGACCCAGGGGTGGGACCACCCAATCGGACCTTCGTGCCCGCTGCCGCCCGCACTGCTGTGCTCAAGTGGGGCCACGAGTCCCGCTGGGCATGTCACCCAGGAGGAGCGCGCACCGAGGATCTCATCAGGCGTCGGTTCTGGTGGCCCTCGTTGGCAGCTGATGTCAGGCAGTTCGTCGCCGCATGTACCACCTGCGCCCGCAACAAGGCTTCACATCAGTCCCCCGCTGGTCTACTCCAACCGCTCTCCATACCTGGGCGTCCCTGGTCCCACATAGCCTTGGACTTCGTCACCGGACTACCGAATTCCAGGGGTAATACAGTCATACTCACCATTATTGACCGCTTCTCAAAATCCGTACGTTTGATCGCCTTGTCCAAGCTTCCTTCTGCTTTAGAAACCGCCAAGCTATGCTTTGAACAAGTCTTCCGGATATACGGTATACCCCTGGATATCGTCTCGGACCGGGGACCCCAATTCATCTCCCAGGTATGGAGAGCCTTCCACGAGTTCTTCGGGACTGAGATCTCTCTCTCTTCTGGCAGTCACCCCCAGTCCAATGGGCAAGCGGAGAAGGCCAACCAAGTGGTGGAGACCACCCTGCGCTGCGTTTCTGCCCAGCACCCTGAGCGTTGGAGCGAGAACCTGGCTTGGGTCGAATACGCCATCAACACTGCGCGCAGCTCCGCCACTGGGAGATCCCCGTTCGAGGTCGCCCTAGGCTACCAACCCCCTCTGTTTCCGGAGGACCAGGCCGAAGTCTCCGTACCCTCAGTAAACCTGCACATCCGCCGTTGCCGCCGGACGTGGAAGAACACCCTGCTAGCGCTCCGCCAAGCCCAGGCCACGTCCGTCGCCACCGCCAACCGCAGACGTCGCCTGGCCCCCAGCTACAGAGTGGGGCAGCTCGTCTGGCTCTCCACAAAGAACATTCCCCTAAGAACTGAGTCACGCAAACTGAGCCCCCGTTTTATCGGCCCCTTCCCCATCACCCGCATCATCGGCCCTGCAGCAGTCCGCCTCCACCTCCCCCGGTCCATGCGTGTCCACCCCACCTTCCATGTCTTACTGATCAAGCCCGTTGTCCACTCCCCGCTCAACCCCCCACCCCGCCAAGCCCCAGCCCCCCGCCTGATTGATGGACAACCCGCGTACACCGTTCACCGCCTGCTGGACTCCCGACGCCGTGGCCGGGGAATCCAGTTCCTGGTGGACTGGAAGGGCTACGGCCCGGAGGAGCGCTCCTGGGTTCCCCGGGCGGCCATCCTGGACCCGTCCCTCATCACCGAATTCCACCGTCGCTTCCCGGACAAGCCATTTAGGGCGCCGGGAGGCACCCGTTGAGGGGGGGGGTAATGACACGGTTGTTTTGGTCTGGTGGTGTGGGTTGGTTTGTTTTGGTCACGTGGTGTGGGTTTTGTTCTGTGTTCACGCCCCCGTAATCACGCGCACCTGGGCACTATCACGGTTTTGCTATATATACCCCGCACGCCTTTCCGTCATCGCCAGTTTGTCTTGTGCCAAGCCCTTGTCTAGCCAAGATACTACCAGCCTTCTGTGATTCTGTTGCCTTGCCCGTTTTGCTGTCTCTGTGTTTGTGTGTGCAATTCGCCCCGCTGTCTTCACTTCGTCGAGTGCACTTCCCTAGTCTCCTGGACCGTTTGTACGCCTTCCCACCTACATCATCACCGCTCGCCCTGCATTACCGATGCTGCGTTGTGTGTTGTCTACACCACGTTTATTGTTGTGAAAATAAAACGTTTTGAGACTGTACTCACGTCTGTGCTCGTATCTCCGAGTAGCGAATCCACCTCGCCCGGTCTCACGACCGTAACAGCTTTAGTATGGAGTGATGTCACTGTCAAAATTTGTACCTAAAAAAATTACTCGTAGTTATAAATAGGTATTTTTTCACGACTGCATCTTTGAAATGTGTAATAATAAGGATTTACGCACGTACGAATTGAAAATGTGACAACCAACATCACGTCACCGGGTATTTAAGACAAAACAGATGAACAATCGATTCAACATTGTGTGCCTGCGTGAACCTTATTTTTTGTTTACAACTGGTAAATGGTGGTGACAGAAGCTGCAGCAAGATGAGTGAAGATGCGACAGCGAACTCAGCTACATCTCATGAAAGCTTAAATCTACCTTTCTGCAGACTAATTTAATATTTGTTTAATTTAAAACACATCACATTTTAGTTAAATATTATTAACTTGCTGACGTTTGCCTCTAAAATCACATAATAGACATATTATAGAAGACAAGCAGGAGTGCGCCCTAACCGGAAGAGTCGATAATAGGGAAAACCTTTGTAAGAATAAAGGAATAACGTTGTGGGAGAGAAATGCTAAATATGTCAGAACTACAAATAAACAAATTAAATGAGAGGGAGGGGGGATTTGCGCATGCGCTGCTTTGAGTCCCGCTGCTCACTGAGAACAGTAACTGAAGTTATATCTTTGCTAAGATACTGACAGAACTACGGAGCGCCTAAAGTGACATGGAAAAAATATATATAATGCGCAAATATATATAATGCGCAAATATATATAATCGCAATAGATATATTATTGCGAGATCTTGCAAAAGTTTATTATAAATTGATGTACTTTCAGGTCAATTTTCGGGTCAAGAACAATAAATGATCACAATGGAGTACGTTCATCCGTGGAAAAGTTTTATTGAGTTTTATTTTGAGATTGGCATGCAATATATCAAATCAGTGCTTGCCTGTAAACACGGTTTTCGTATAAGTGAGTGTTATGTTCCAAAAAAACGGTCGTAAGTCGGCGGCTATGTTCCAAAAGAACTTAATGAGTTTTACTGAATAGACAAACAAGTGTACTGTACATTCATCAATGGCAGATGACCGTGATTGATAAGAGAGCTCAGAATTCTCAAACATCCCGCTTCGGTATTTAACCCTTAGGTGGGATATCCTTCTGTGTGTGGATGAGTGTGAATGGACATTCCAAATATGGTGGGGACTTCCTGAGCCCCAGTCTCACTATTACATTTAACGACTGTTACCTGCCCCCTAAGGCTACAATTTCACAGCTCACCCTGTGATCGGACATTCCTACCCTTTGCCATGCTCATCCCGCAACTGTCATGGTAGTCTACCTCGGGCTGAAGCGTTTTCGCATAGGGAGCGCAAGCTGCCACGTTTACACGCGCTGAAGGGAGCCCGTCGGACGAGGAGTGGGCCACGCCCTCTGGCAGCGTGGTCCGGTGGACGCCCACATCGGGCGAGGAGATGGCCACCCACTCTGGCTGCGTGGCGAGGTGGGCGCCCCCTGGCTGCGTGGTCTGGCGGGCGCCCACGTCGGACGAGGAGTGGGCCATGCCCTCTGGCGGCGTGGTCCGGTGGACGCCCCCTGGCGGCGTGGGGGGGCGGACGCCCCCTGGCGGCGTGGGGAGGCGGAGGCCCCCTGGCGGCGTGGCGGGGCGGACGCCCCCTGGCGGCGTGGCGAGGCGGACACCCCCTGGCGGCGGGGCGTGCGGCCCCTGCTGCTCGGGGCGTGCGGCGTGCGGGCGGCGTGCGGGCGGCGTGCGGGCTGGGCGGCGTGCGGCCCCTGGACCTCGGGCTGGGCGGCGTGCGGCCCCTGCTGTTTGGGCTGGGCGGCGTGAGGCCCCTGCTGCTCGGGCTGGGCGGCGTGACGCCCCCTGGGCTTCGGGATGGGCGGCGTGACGCCCCTGGGCTTCGGGATGGGCGGCGTGACGCCCCTGGACTTCGGGATGGGCGGCGTGACGCCCCTGGACTTCGAGATGGGCACGCGCGCCGGTAGGACCTCGGCAGGCACGCATGCTGGCTGGACCTCAGCCGGTTCGCACGCTGGCAGGACCTCGGCGGGCACGCATGCTGGCAGGACCTCGGTGGGCATGCACGCTGGGCGGACATTGGTGGGCACGCACGCTGGGCGGACCTCGGCGGGCACGCATGCTGGCAGGACCTTGGCGGGCACGCACGCTGGCAGGGCGTTGGCGGGCACGCACACTGGGCGGACCTCGGCTGGCACCTCAGGCTCTCCCTCCTGCACACAGAACATATGCCCAAACACATAGACATCTCAGACATGGGGAAGACTGACTGGACACACGAGACAGGGGGACACGGATCCACATCTACCCCCCCGAGTGTTGGCTCCGGTACCGCCCCCTCGCAGCGCGATCCAGACACATCTGCGTCTGGATTTCGCAACGGGGGGTTTAACAAGCTGGACCGGAGCGGGGGGTTTAACAAGCTGGACCGGAGCGTCCGTCCAGAACTCCTCAGAGTTGAGGAGGGTTCGTATGGGCAGAATATGCCCATACAGGTACGATTCGCCCGCTTCATCATCGGAGATCTGAACCAAGTCCA
Organism: Corydoras sp. C115; assembly: GCA_019802505.1. Lineage (NCBI taxonomy): Eukaryota > Metazoa > Chordata > Actinopteri > Siluriformes > Callichthyidae > Corydoras > Corydoras sp. C115. The sequence continues at coordinate 110,726 of JAFMOC010000542.1, read as the reverse complement.
GACCTTCCTCAGCGCAAAGCGCTTCGTACCCGTACCTCCACATCCACTCATCATCGGAGTCATAACAATCATACGACATTACTCTGTTCGAGCCGTCCTTACGGCTCCGGGACGGCGGGCTGCGCATGGCGCACTCGCGGACACGGCGGAACGCGCCGCGAGTACGAGGCTACACGGCCCCCGCAAAGAAAAATTGAAGAATGCGCTTACCTGGGCTCTGGACTCCCCAAATTGCCGGGCTGGTCGTTCTGTCACGGTAGTCCACCTCGGGAAGAAGCGGTGGCGCATAGGAAGCGCAGACCGCCGCGTTACACGCGCTGAAGGGAGCCAGGCACGCAGGTAGCCGATAACGGTTTTATTAAAGGTGCAGTGCACCACAAAACATGAGGTACAAAAGAGACTACGTGACATAAAACAGGTGACAGGTGCCCTAGGCACCTGTTACAGCGGTTCTGATAGAACTCATTATCAACCAAATTCAATATTCTGAACAGCTTCACGGTTAACGCATTAGTTTTGTGAGATATTGCGAGATCTCACATTAACTTTTGTGAGATCTCTCAATAAATATAAATACAATTATTGCGAGATCTCGCAAAGTTGTTGCGAGATCTCACAAAACTTTTGCGAGATCTCGCATTATATATATTTTTCTTCCATGTCAATTTAAAAACAGCCCGTAATTCAATTTCAGAAACAGCAGTCACAACACGAACGTATGGAAGACAGGATGTACTCTCCATGCCGGGGAAGATCTAAACGGTAAGTCACTTCATTGATGCGTGCGGAAAGGGCCAACATTCTTCGGCAAACGTCTATGTGACACTGCGCGACAGCGCAGATCCCTGGAGCTGAGCCACACTCTGTCTCCTGGAAAGTACATGGGAGCCTGTAAACAGCGCCGGTCTGCGAACCTCTTGACCTGGCGCAGAGCATCCTGAATGCGCCGATGCACCTGTACCCACACTTCCTCGCTGCGACAAAACCAATCATCTACTGCTGGTGCCGACGAAGGCTCGGGGTCCCAGGGGTGAAAGGGTGTCTGGTACCCAAAAATGCATTGGAACAGTGTGATGCCCGTAGCCGAATGCCGTAGTGAGTTCTGTGCGATCTCTGCCCAGGGTAGATAATGCGGCAAGTCCGACGGATTATTGTGGCAGAACATGTGCAGAATGTTTTATTTAGCTCAAGTGAATCAGACGAGAGACTTTTCAAAATGACCTCCAAACTGCGGAGGTAAATTGTGGAGCGCGATAGGACAAAATGTCCTCTGCAATGCCAAACGCTGTGAAAATATGGTGAAAAAGTTGTTCCACCGTGTAGAACGCTGACGGGAGACCCTTAAGAGATATCAATTTTACCGCCCGAGAAAAACTTAAGCTTAAGGTTAAAATGGTGTTCAACCCCTCAGATGGGGGGGGGAGACACGGTCACATGAGACCACGGCCAACCCGGAATGGCCACGGAACCAGCTTGCTTATGGGTAGGGATTTTGGCATCTTGCACGCAGCACAGATCGAACATGATGTGACGAATTTGTGCGTGTCCTTGGTGGGTTTCCCCCCAATATTTTCTGCGCAGGATCTGGAATGTACGTGTGACTCCAGGGTGCCTGGTACACAATGCAGTTTGGGCCCATGTAATCAGTCGACTACGGAAAGCGAGGGTCACATACAACAACCCCTTTTGGCATTGGGTGGGACGACGCATGTAACGTTCCGCTCTACAAATGTCCCTATCCACATTCAAGCATACTACGTTAATGAAACAAGTGGGAGTTAGGATGGGGTATGGGGTACAGGGTCCGCTGTATCTTCCTCATATAGGTGTGACAGTGCATCCGCAACTGCATTGGAGCAGCCTGGTCTGTACAAAATTACAAAATTGAAGCTGTTAAAGAACAACGAACGTGCGTTTAACCGATGGGCCCCTTTTAAAAATTGTAGATTTTTATGATCCGTGATCATGGAAAACGGTGTGGCAGTACCAATGAGCCAGTGCCTTCATTCTTCCAGGGCTAATTTCACAGCTAGCAGTTCCCGATCCCCAATGGCATAATTGTGCTCTGCCGCTGAGAGTTTGTGTGAGAAAAAAGCAACTGGTCGAAGCCGGGATCGGCTCCCAGTGGGGTGGGACAGTACCGCCCTCACCCCGTGTGACGAGGAATCAAAACAAACGATTTTTCAAGATCTGAAAATGCTAAAACCAGTACCGACGAAAAGCACGACACGATAACGTGTGACACACCCCTAATAATGCAGAGAACATGCACACAGCGGAAAAGCCGCTGAATGCCGAGAGATACACAGAAATAATAATAATCACCACAACACCCGACGTGACGCATGAGCGGGAGCTCAAACGAACTCAATGCTGACCTACTGGCTGCATGGCCGGAATCCCTCAAATGCAGTCAGTAGGTCGCACGTGATCAGGTAGGACCCAATCCCTGCCCAAGGGGGTGGGTCCTACCTACAGAAGCCTGGAACGGCCGAAAACCGATACACGGGAGGCAGGGAGGAGGGGCCCAACCCTCCTAACTTGACATATCACCCCCCAAAAACAACCGGGGGGCAAAGACATCCGGGGCCGTGAAACAGAAAACAAGGGGGCTCGAAGGAAGTGTGGAGACCCCTAGAGAGTGCGGGGGTGCCGTGGCGAAGGGTGCGGCGGCCCCGTGACCCCGTGTGAGGGTGAGGACGTCGTGCCCTCGTGTATTGACGAGGGGCATGTGACCCCTTGAGAAGGTAGGGCCGTTGAAAACCCTGTGACCCCGTCAGTTTGGGAAATAAAGGGAAGTAGACCCTTTTGTCGGCGGTGGTGCCTAGCCGTACTGTGGGCACGAGGGTGACGGGACCACTTAAGTCTGCAGGGGCGCCGTGACCCTTGGTGCGTGCGCGGAGGACCTGGCCCCTGGTGAGCACGAGGGGGGTCTACACATCTGAGGGTACAGGAACACCATGACCCTTTGTGAGTCCTAGAAGGACGTGACCTCTTGACCCGACGGAGGTGGCGCGACCTTTTGTGCGGGCGGCGATGTCGTGGCCTCTTGGGCACGGAACGGCGACGCGGCCCTAGGAGAGTGCGAGGGGGGCGAGACCCCCTGGAAACCCGAGAAACCAGTCCCGGAACGGAGACCGGAGCACACTCGACAGCCGGGGGGAACCGAGAGGACATAAGATAGACCCGAGTGGAAACACGCTTAACCCGAGTGAACGCCGAAGTGATCCGAGTGAACGCAAAACCGGCCCGAGTGAACGCACAAGTGACCTGAGTGAACGGCGAAGTGACCCGCGTGTCCGGAGAAAAAACTCGAGTGAACTCACATGTGTCCCGAATGACCGCAGAATCGTCCCGAGTGGACGCACTGGTGACCCGAGTGGATGCCAAACTGACCCGAGTGGACGCACGTGTGACCCGTGTGGACGCACCGACGAACCCGCGTTGGTCCATGATTAGGGCAGCCGGCCCAGGGTCCCATGCGAATATGTCTGTCTCTAAAGTACTTGGTCCGGTGGTCTCTTTGTTTCGAGCGGGTTGTAAAATGTCCTGGACGGAGAACGGGTCGTCCATATTAAGGGACACATAGTCCAGCGCAGCGGTCTTAACGTCCGAAGCAGGGATCCATCTATCCTGTGGGCGCCCACAGGACTCCACTGCCTCCTCACCAGACCACTGGACTGCCCTCTGGGGACTGCGCTGAGCGCCATGCCACGACTCCCAGTCTCCTTCCTTTCTGCCACCTGGACACACAAAGAGAGAACCAGTACTTTGTCCACACTATGCATTATAAGGTCCTGGTTGACCGAGACGGAGTCTGAACCCCGACTGCATACTAAATTGACCCCGGACGGCGTGACCTGCGGAGAACCCCATGGAGTACTATGCGGGGCATCGCAAGGTGAAGAGCCGGGCGCTTCGCGAGGCGAACTACGAGGGGCTCCATTAGGAGCCACGCGAGACAAAGTGCATGGAGGCGGAAGCGGAGTGTCACCCTGAGCCTCGCAAGGCATAGTGCGAGGGGTAGCGCGCGGGGCAACGCGGGAGGCGACGCAAGGGGAATTGCGGGGAGAGCAGCGAGAAAACACGCGTTTAAGTGTTTAGTATTTAATATATTAAGTGTATTCTTCATGCTGCTTCCAGGAGTTCATCAATCAGCACTTTAAATCTAAACAAGCCTGGATTGGTCTGACTGACGTAGATCAGGAGGGACAATTTAAATGGATAGACGGTTCAGAACTAACCACTTCATAAGTAACTACCAGATGAGTAAAGAAAACTTTATAAAACGGGTATTTATGGTCTTTTATGAACTGTGTTCTGTGATGTGGCCACTAGATGTCAGTGTTTGAATGTTAGAGAAGCTGGAAACCAGTCACTCTGGGTGAGTGTTCACTTTATAAAGTGGACTAGATGACGTGGCGGAAGATCAGATTACTAACAATTTAGCTTTCAATAAAGTCATTTCTGAATCAAAGCTTGTTTTTTTATTATAGTGTGTTTGTAAGTGTTTTATTAAAGCAATAAGACACTCGAGGTTGTGTATTATTCTGAATAAATCACTTAAAGAGGTGGAACTGTACTACACTACACACCGGGACTAATAACACCTCTTTATGTGCTTTATTCAGAATAAGCCATGTCCTCTCGTTCCGTATTAGTTTTATTAAATTGCTGAATATAAAGTTTATGTGCACCGCATAGCAATGTTATTGTAACGGGTGCCTAGGGCACCTGTTCCTTATTTTAGTTAATTAACTTTTGTTCACGGTTGGCATTTAAGTTAATTAACTCTTTCTGTTCATCGGTTTGTTTCGTGCACGTGGTCGGTTGTCTGTGTGTATTAATCTCCAGTGTTCCCCTTCCTCTGTGCACGTCGTAGTTTTAAGTCCACTTGTGTTTATGTACCTCCTGTGTTTTTGGTGTTCGTACACCTTTAATAAAATTCTGTTATTCGCTACCTGTTGTGCCTAGCTCCCGTTAGTGCGTTAAAGCGCTTCGTCTCTGCGCTTCCTCTGCGCAGCCACTCCAGTTGAGGTAGGCAAGTGTGACAAAATGACGTGCCAATAAATTTGGGGAGTCCTGAGCCCAGGTAAGCGTTTCTTAAAAACGCCCACCGCCGCCGGTATGTGTTGCCCACCTTGCCGGATCCGTAAATACGGCTTTAATTCAGTGGTGTCAGAATAGTACGACTCCGATGATGAGTGGATATGGAGGAGTGGATATGAGTCGCTCTGCGCAGAGGAGGGTCTCGATATGATCGAGATCTCTGATGACGAGGTGGGCGAGTCGTATCTGTATGGGCATATTCTGCCTGTACGCAACCTCCTAAACTCTGAGGAGTTCTGCACTGACGGTCCAGTCTGGTTCGTTAAACCCCTCCATCCAGCGTACAAGCCCTCCGAGGTCCAGTCAACGTGCGCGCCCTCCGAGGTCCAGCCAGCGTGCGTGCCCGCCGAGATCCAGCCAGCGTGTGTGCCCGACGAGGTCCAGCCAGCATGCGTGCCCGCCGATGTCCACAAGGGGCTGCACCGGCCAGCCCGCCCACAAGGGGCCGCATGCCGCCGAGCCTGTCCACAAGGGGCACCTCCTGCCGAGCCCACCCACAAGAGGCTGCATGCCACCGAGCCTGTCCACAAGGGGCCGCATGCCACCAAGCCTGTCCACAAGGGGCCCCTCCTGCCGAGCCCGTCCACAAGGGGCCGCAGCCAGAGGGCGTCCACCTTGCCATGCAGCCAGAGGGCATCCACCTCGCCACGCAGCCAGAGGCCGTCCACCTCGCCACGAAGCCAGAGGCCGTCTACCTGAACACGCAACCAGAGGGCGTCCACCTGAACACTAAGCCAGAGGGTGTCCTCCACGCCTTGTCCGCAGAGGGCGTCCACCTCGCCACGCAGCCAGAGGGCGTCCCCCTGGACACGCAGCCAGAGGGCGTCCACCTGAACACAAAGCCAGAGGGTGTCCTCCACGTCTCGTCCGCAGAGGGGATCCACCTGGACACGCAACCAGAGGCCGTCCACCTCGACACGCAGCCAGAGGGCGTCCACCTGAACACGAAGCCAAATGGCGTCCACCTGAACACGAAGCTAGAGGGCGTCCTTCATGTCTCGTCCGCAGAGGGCGTCAACCTCGCTATGCAACCACAGGGCGTCCTCCTTACCATGCAGCCAGAGGGCGTCCACCTGAACATGCAGCCAGAGGGCGTCCACCTGAACACGCAGCCAGAGGGCGTCCACCTCGCCACGCAGCCAGAGGGTGTCCATCTTGCCACGCAGCCAGAGGGCGTCCACCTGAACACGCAGCCAGAGGGCGTCCACCTGAACATGCAACCAGAGGGCGTCCACCTGAACATGCAGCCAGAGGGCTTCCTTCTCGCCACACAGCCAGAGGGTGTCCTTCTCGCCACAAAGTTTTGATGTTTTCTGCCTAGTGCCCAAAACGTTCTCCCCTGGATTGGTATGGGGAACCCCCCTCCCCCTTTGACTCTAGTACAGGATTGAGCTGAAAATATTGAATGAATGAATGATTGTACCTGCTATATATTATATATACATAGACTTGTGTTATGACTTTGTATGTATAATTAGCCATGTGATAATTGTTTAATGTGTTATAGGTTCTGGAGGGATGGACAACCCGATGATTATTATAAAAATGAGGACTGTGTTTATACTTCTAACTACAACAAAGCAGAATCCAGCTGGAATGATATTCACTGTAACTACCCTCTGTATGGATTTTATGAGATGTGAGATGTTTAACTGAACTGAACACACACTTTTCATTATGATTTCTTTGTATTAAACATTTTTATTCTTAAAACATGGTTCTCAACGGGTTCCCACCTGGAACCCACATGTCATGTTTATTAAGTCGTGATCCACATTTATACACATTTATACACATTTATACACAACCATTTAGAACACAAACCAAACACATTTACTTTCAAAAGATGTTGCTGAACTTATGCTGCACTGCTTATGGCTGTATAACAGTATGTTATGTATATGTGTGTGTGGGGGGGGCTAATTTTCTCAATAAATTGTCTTCTACTTTTATGGAATAGTTGTATCAGGTTCTTTCATCAAAAACAAAAAGACCACAAAACATTTTAGGCACATTAAAGTAACGCTATTTGGTTCTGTGAATGTTTGTGAGCTGGACAAATGGGATCACATTTAGTTTTGCCACCTTTTAATATTGAAAGTAATACACGCCCACCACGGCTCGTCCGGGCCCTGACCCCCATGGGTCTGACTCCTATGAGTAGGGGCAACCTCAGCGATGATGTGTTTGATTTGGTGCCATGTTTTCAGTTAAGGGCTGATCAAGAAATCAATTAGTCAAAATTAAAGCTTCAAAGGATTTATTCTCTTATAAAGTGCTGAAAATTAAATCTGTATGTAAATATTTTTGTGTGCAATGTGCAACAATGAATTTTTAAAAAATAAATAAATTAAATCAAGAACTTTAATTTAGCTTTAATTGCATAACTGCTCTGAGCAGGGTTCTGTGTGTTTTATGAAGTCAGCTCATCAAACAGTTAAACCACGATAATAATTAAATTAATGTAATGATCCCTGAACACTGTATCCCTCACTAATATAAACATTTTAACACAAAATACACAAAGCTTGTTGTAAAAAGAAAAAAAAGTGTATATATATATATATATATATATATATATATATATATATATATATATATATATATATATATCGATTAATGTAATTTGTTCTATAAATGTTCATATATAATCTTTATATTTTCTAATACTACTGTATGTTAAATAAATGTTCATTCAACAAAACTTAACATCGTAAATAATCAATCACACCACAATGTTCTATCAAAATAAGCTGCACACACACTGACATGTTCTAACAAAAGCAGAACCAGATATAAGCTCCATCCTAACAGTTTTCCATACAGTACCAGCCTCAGATGATTGGTGTATGGATTACTGTGACACTGACGTCTGCTTTCTCTTTATTGAGTTTATTGAGCAGCGCTGCTGTTTAGAAAAGCGTTAAGAGTTTGAAATAGCAAACAAATCGTTGAAATACGCAGAATTTATTTGCCAAATGCCCGACGATTCCGTATTTTACGAGATGGGTAGTGACCCAGATCAGTCTAATAAATGTTAAATGAAACGGAGCAGCTATGAGAACGTACAGAACATTATCTCGTTAATCTAGTCTAAATTAAAGCGTATTCCTCTGAACACAAGACTGGCTTAATTATTAAACACAGTGGAAACTTCAGACGCCATACTTATATGTCCAGTTTTAAAAGCTTCAACATGAAACCACAGAACTTTATTCATCAACTTTATTCTTCATTCTCACTTCTCACATGCACATTCACCCTCCTACTGTGTCACTTCCTGTCCTCACATATATGTCTGCTTTTCAGACTTCAACTCATATACTGGGTCACATGACCTGTCAGTTCATCTACAACTTTCCTGAAAGGCCCAGAGGTGGCTACACCAACTAAACTGGTCTCTGTTCCAGTACCCTGCAGGATCTGCCCCTTTAAGTTCTGCTGCTCTAGTCCGTGATGCCGTAGTTACATGATTCATTGTGTGCAAACTGTGCTTATTAATTAATTACGGTGCTTTATTAAGTCTAACTGCTTTTCTTGTTTGTTTCATTTGAGGTGTTGCCTCATTTCCTGGAGGTGTGGTCAGTTCTTCATCCATGGTTCTACAACGATTACTGGACGGAACCTGGATTTCTATTGGACTGGCGGTCCTGCAGGATGTCCTCAATGGACTTATATGATTTTTCCTTATATTAACTTATATTGTTAAATACGGGTCACCTGATCATCACACAATCTGTATACGGCTGTCCTACAGGTGAGTGGGTGGGGGTGAGATTCCCCATGTCCACCCAGGGGAGAACACCAATCTATTACTGGGCACACAATCACACACACTCACCCACCCACACACAGACTATATGGGGCAATTTAGAACATTCAATTTACCTTGAATCCATGTTTATCGACCGTGGGAGGAAACCAGAGAACTTGGTGTAGTTTCCATGTTCTCCCCATGTCTGCGTGGGTTTCCTCTGGGTTCTCCGGTTTCCTCCCACAGTACAAAAAATGTAAATTGAATGCTCCAAATTGCCCCATATAGAAACGTAATGGCATGCGGAACCCATGCAAACTTGTTCTAGGATTAAGTGGAAGAGAATGAAAAAATTAATGAATTATGTGATTTTCACAGTGGTGGTGTGACCCCTCTTGACAAATTATTTGTTGGAATGGTTTGTGAGATGGTGGATGTGATGTGTCTGAAGGTGTGTAGTTCCTTACTTGCTGAGGTATAACACCTACTGCTATAAACTGTACATAATATATTAAATGTCCTGTCCTCTCATATGCAAGTGCGTGCAAAACACCCTCTTTATCATTTCTGAGATCGAAAACACACAAAAAAGCCAGTGGAGTGTTTATTTTTAAAAAGCACTGAACATGTACTGATCTAATGATGTCATGTGTATTTGTGGACATACCCTCATTGTAACAGTCTGTACTTCCTTTTTTAACATCTCCAGAAGGTTGATTCTGTTAAAACAAGTTTATTGACTGTGAGCTGCTGTAGAGCAACAGATCAGCAGAGTGAGTTTTGTTTCACGATGTCTGGAACGCAGAAGGTTTGTTATAATGATGCTTTGCATCTGACAGACAAGAGAATTAAGACGGTGGAGGATGCCAATTATGAGAGTATTGAGATTTGTACAGCTGACGACTCTGACACAAAGGATAGGGGTGCAAACACCAATGAAAACCTACAGCCTCAACACACAGGTAACCCTACTTACATATTCATGTTTTGGGTTTATAAAGCACTTTAATTTTTATTTAAACCATGGGTGTCAAACTCGCAGCCCGAGGGTCATATTGAGCCCTGTAATACAATTTTTATCATCCTGTGAGATTATTTTGTTTTATTATTATCATTGTTATTAATGACTTGGCGATATGTTTTTTTGGAGCGTGCTCATATTTTAAATTTGTATGTGTAAGGAGTGCACTCCTCACCTGTTTTCTTTTTCTTTTAATTTCTTTCATTCATTTGTTCTCATTTAGTTAATGTCTTGGTTGTTTTCATTAGTTACTTTCAGTTTTCACGTGGTCTGGTTTTTGTTTAGTCTTCCATTTCCATTTAGTCTGCGTTCCAGTATTGTTTTAGGTTGGTTGCGTGTTCGGTTCGTAAGTCCATGTTTCGACTCTGAATAAACTCCTTTCACTTACCTGTGCCTCCTGGATCCTTTCTGCGCTTCATTTTTGCCCTTACGGACACGTGCCTGACAGTATGCCGGAACCAATAGGAATCAGATCCAGGAAAGAGTCACGGTAGTTTTTTCTTCTTTTCCCCTCTCTATCTCTCTAGCTCTCGTCCTTCTGGCGGCAGCCGTAGCACTGCTTAATTTCGGCGCTAGCCCCGCCATTTAGCCTTTTTCCTTTTTTGTCTGCTCTCTCTCTCCCCGCGAACCCTGTCAGAGCCACGTGAACTCGGTTCCAGGGTTCCAGGGTTCCACTCAGTTCTGCGGCGTGTTGAGCCGATGGAGGTAGGAGAGCTAGGCTCTTTTTGTTCGATTGTGTGTGGCTGGTTTGTGGTGTTCGTCATTATGTCTAAACCGTGGTGGTGGTACTAGGAAGTCGTATACCGGGATGAATCGCAATCGGTGTATTCTGAGGAGAGTCTCGACTCATGTCCTCCTCGGAGGAATCCCCCTGTTTTTGGGTTCCTCCTTCCTACACCTGTATCCTCCACCTTCCCCATAGGTCCTCAATCCGCATCCCTTCCCTGTCCATCGCTGCCTCCATGCCCTGAAAAGGCCACTTCGCCTCCACGCCCTGAAAAGGCCACGTCGCCTCCGCACCCTGAACAGGCCACGTCGCCTCTGCGCCCTGAAAAGGCCTTGTCGCCTCCGTGCCCTCAAAATGCCCCGTCGCCTCCGCGCCCTCAAAAGTCCCCATCGCCTCTGTGCCCTCAAAAGGCACCGTCGCCTCCATGCCCTGAAACAGCCCCCGCACCGCTGTCACGCCCGGAAACGGCCTCGCTGCCTCGGCATCCTGATTAGGCCCCCACGTTCATCAAAGCTCCATGGGCTCTCCCGCAGGGCCCGGGACCCCCGGGGGCCCTCCTTGCTCTTTTATCTGCTCCCTCTTGGTTGCCCATTTTTTGGGGGTAATGTAAGGAGTGCTAGGCAATCCTCACCTGTTTTCATTTTCTTTTGATTACTTTTGTTCATTTGTTCTCATTTAGTTAATGTCTTGGTTGTTTTCATTGGTCGCGTGTTCGGTTCGTTAGTCCATGTTTCAACTCTGAATTAACTCCTTTCACTTACCTGCGCCTCCTGGATCCTTTCTGCGCTACTGCGCTTAATTTTTGCCCTTACGGACATGCGCCTGACAGTATGATATTGACAGGAACATTTTTATGGAGAGAAGAAATATTTAAAGTTATTTAAAGTTAAAGTTTTTCTAAACGGCGGTGGCTTAGGGGTTAGCACATTCGCCTATCAGCACTAGCTGGAGTCTTCCTGTTCTTTCTGTCTTAGCGTGACTTTCCTCCAGGTTCTCCAGATTCCTCCCACAGTCTAAAAACATGGATTTAAGGTGAATTGGCTGCTCTAAATCATCCCTGTAGTCTGTGTGTCCCCAGGCCCGGTAGAGGGTGAGGGCTGTGTCAGGAAGGACATCCGGATTAAAACAGTGAGCCAAAGTCTAAAGTGCGAGTTCATTGTTGTGGCGACCCCTGAATGATAAAGGTTAAAAACGCCAAAAGAAGAAGAAGGAGAATACGTTCATTTTTCTAAAATGGCCTGAGAGCAAAAAAAAAGTTATTTTTACTTTTGTGGAAAAGCATTGCTTTTATTTAATTTGTTTCATGTTTTTGGCAAGAGATATTTGTATAGCGAGCAAATTAAGTTCTATAAAGTTGAAGTTGATTTATTGTGGAAAAAGATTCCTTTCTGTTTTTATTCCTGTTCATGATCAGAAAACATTTTCTTTCAGTGTGTTCAATAAATGTTTATTCTGTTCGCCCACGACCCAAAATGAGTTCGGGTGCAACTGAGTTTAACACCCCTGCTTTAGACTTTAATTAAACACTGTATTTCTATAGAGCATGGTCTCAAAGCAGCTGCACCGTGTTCTAAACCTAAATAATGCTGAATCACATAACAGAATCACAGAACCATGGAACAGTGGTTGTGTGGATCATCATTATATACATTGGGCTCTGTTCATTGCTCGTTTGAGAGCCACATTCTATTTTAACATGTGAGCAGTCATTTACATTACATCTCCATTTGGTCATTTATCAGACGCTTTAATCCAAAGCGACTTACAAGGTGAGCACAGGGTTAATCACAATATCCCTGGAACAATGAGGGTTAAGAGCCTTGTTCAAGGACCCACACTGGTAACTTTAGCGGACATGGGTTTTGAACCCCCAACCTTCACATTGATAGCCCAAAGCCCTAAACACTGAGCTACTGAGCCCATATATCAGTCACCATGCGAGTTCTGTTTCCTTTATTAATTTCACACATATAGACACACATGCACATTAATACAGACACACCCATAGACACACAGGCACATCAATACAGACACACACATATACATCAATACACACGCACATAAACACACATGCACATCAATACACACACAATACATATACACACATGCACATGAATACAGACACACACATACACACCAATAAACACACACATATACATCATTACACACACACACACACACACACACACACACACACACACACATATACACACATGCACATCAATACACACACACCTATATACACACATGCACACCAATACAGACACACACATATACACACATGCACATCAATACACACACATATATACACACATGCAAATCAATACACACACATATACACACATGCACATCAATACACACACACACACACATACACATCAATACACACACATATACATCACTACACACACACACCTATACACACATGCACATCAATACATACACACAAACATATACACACATGCACACCAATACAGACACACACATATACACACATGCACATCAATACACACATATATATATATATATATATATATATACACACATGCAAATCAATAAACACACATATACACACATGCACATGAATACAGACACACACATATACACACATGCACATCAATACACACACACATATATACACACATGCAAATCAATACACACATATACACACATGCACATCAATACAGACACACACATACACATCAATACACACACACACACATATACACACATGCACATCAATACACACACACACACACACACATACATCACTACACACACACACACACACACCTATACACACATGCACACCAATACAGACACACACATATACACACATGCACATCAATACACACATCAATAGACACACACATAAACATTCACATCAATACAGACACACACATATACACAGATGTGTGTGCGTGTCAGAGGCTCAGGAATCGCACCTCTGACCAGACTTCTATCTGTGTGTAGTGTTGTCGTGTCTGTGTGGATGTAATTAGGTTGCTAATTGGTTGTGTTAATTTTCATAAAAAATGGTCAGAAGTCGGCGGTTTCGTTCCAAAAGTATTTAATGTGTTTTACTGAATAGACAATGTAAAATACATAAACAATGAAAAATATGGAAGATAGCAACTCGATGCTACCCCCGAGAGCTCTGCCGTAAGTCCTCTACTTCGTCCATATAAGTCCTTCAGGAGGGCGTGACTTGCTTCTTCTGTGTGTGCGCCCCCTCCAGACAACAGTCTTTTTTTCATAAGAACATCCACCAGAACATCTCTAACTTCTCCACATCTACTCCTGATTTCTGCCCCCTTCAGGGGTATGAATTTATGACAGGTTCTTGTTGATTGTCTAATTATTCAAATTGATCTGCTCACCATGTGACTAGACATTCATACTGTCTTGATCGATTCAACATCATGCGCATGAGTGAAACTTTTTGTTTACAACTGGTAAATGGTGGCGACAGGAGCGACAGCGAACTCAGCTACATCTCAGAAAAGCTTTAATCTACCTTTCTGCAGACTAATTTTATATTTGTTTGATTTTAAAAACATCAAATTTCAGTTAGATATCATTACCTTGCTGACTGTTACATATTAAATCACATATAGACACGTTATAGAAGTAGTGTATAAGATGCACAATGTGCATCTTATACCACCCCCCCCCCCACACACATACCCCTTCTTTGTTTTAGTAAATTAACCCCTGTCTATTAAAATGTAAAAAGCTATAGCGTGTATAGTAAAAGTCTGGTAATTTAAATCATTTGTTTAAAAAGTTGTAAAACTATAAGGTCCTCACTAAAGTCAGGTAATTTAAATCATTTGTTTAAAAAGTTGTAAAACTATAAGGTCCTCACTAAAGTCAGGTAATCTAAATCATTTGTTTAAAAAGTCGTAAAACGATAAGTGTGCTGAAACAGGCATTCTTTTTAAATGTTTTTTTTATAAAACAAACGTGGACTTCACTCATTCATTCATTATCTCCCGCTTTATCCTCTATTAGGGTCGCGGTGGTGTTCCCCATGCCCAACCAGGGGAGAACGTCTCGGGCGCTGGGCAGATAGACCCAGGACAGGGCGCCAATCCATCACATGGCACACACTCACTATGGGGCAATTTTTTGAGAATTCAATTGACTTGATCCATGTTTTTGGACTGTGGGAGGAAACCGGAGAACCCGGAGGAAACCCACGCAGACAACAAGGAAACTCCACCCAGATGGGGATTTGAACCGGGAATCCCTAGCGTTGAGAGGTGAATGTGCTAACCACTAAGCCACCGTGCCACCAACGTGGACTTCAGTGTTTTCTTAAACAAGGCTTTAGTAAAAACTTTAGTAATTTTATTTGTAGCCAGTGGGACTGGGGGCTGTGGTTAATGGGTTGCGAGTCGGCATTGGCTGAGGTTCCCGGGGTTTTGTGGACAGGCTGATATATGGGCAGTTAAGGGGTCCTGGTAGCAGTAGTAGCTAAGCTAACCAAACATACGGTGTGTGGGATCAGCGGGAATAAAGCCAGAGTCTAAGACTGAGACAGAGGCTAGTTGGAGCTGTGTGTGTGTGTGTGAGTGCTGGCTTGTGTGTATTGCAGCACAGAGAGTAACACAGAGCTCAGAAGTAATTAAAGGCTAGCTGAGAGCTGCACTATGGTCATAAGAAGCCGACTGGGAGAATGATAGAATTGCTGCCTGTGAATGGGGTATGTATCTGTAACATCTGAGAATGTGCATATTTTAATAGACTAGATTTAACTTACTGATATGGTGCTTGTGTTGTTGTTAAAACCATTTAATGTTATGTTCTCTTGCCCCTTCTGCTTAAACAGATTCCAGTGTTTTTAATGGGGCTAGCTGCTGTTTTCTTATAAGTTTTTTTATTTTATTTATTTATTTATTTATTTTTTTTACTCTCTTCTATTTAGCTGTTTCATTTTACTGTGTCGTTAGGAGTTTTTTTATGACGAAATGTGAAGTATAAGTGCTGTTCTCTTTTACCAAACATTTAGAAATTTATTTTAAATACTTTAACTGCTGCTCTGACTCTTAGTATATAACAATTTTTGTTATTTATATTTCGCCTAGTAAGGTCTGGTTACGGCTAATTATATCATAGATTTCTTTAAATCTGGGTAATGAGAAGGCTATGTAGTCAATAATTGTAGTGGTGTGTAGTGATCACTAATTTTGATTTGTAATGAAAATTCCTATTATTATTATTATTGGGTTTTCCTTATTTTTGATTTATTTGAGTATAGTCACTGAGTTGTTTAGCTGTTCCATCCCTACCCTGATACTTAGTTATGATTTAGTTGTTTATTTATTTTGTAATTAAAGATTTATGGTTTATTTTCTTATTTGAGAGTTATGATTATTGTTTCTTCTGCTTGCCTGCCAACCATTTGTGACCAAAGACTTTAAATAAAGGAAATTTATATTTTTCTTAAAGCAACCTGTGTGTCTTGATATTTCAGAGCTCCCCTTGCTCTAGGTCTAAACTAAGGGGTGGCGTAGTCGGTTTTAGTTAAATAGCCAAAAAGGGGGTTACGGGCCACATATTATTAAATAAACATTTCGTTTCACAAAAAATAAGCCAAAATAAATAAACTAACGCATTATTTTTACACAGACAATCAGATGTATTCGCCTGAAGACGTGCATACGGCCAATTATCAGAACGCTGAATGTGACTCGCCGGCCAGAAAACGGTTTAAAGGTAAATCATATGAAAACTATAATTTAACACGTTTATATTATGCCAAATAGATGTTTTCATAATCTTGACTTTTTTTTTCCCGATCACAGATTTGAACATCGGTGAGCAGACGCCATTTGATTAAGTTTTTTGGGCCGAAGGAGTTCTAAGAGAGTGGGACGCTACCGTATTTCCAGAAGAAGATTGTCAAACGCCGGAACCATTCGCACAGGGACAGCCGACCTGCGCAGCCGAAGGCTCTCCATGTGACATTCTTCAAATGGACGAACAACAGGCGCTGGGGGAACTGTGTCAAACGACCGATCACCTCACACCGCATCTATCCGAGGAGGCTATCGTGGTAGTCGGCGGACAGCAAAAGATGATCCCATGCGTCTGTTCACAAGAAATAGCTTCGTTAAAGGATCAGATTAATGCGCTATCCGAATTGTTAAGGGTACAGGATATAGCCAACAAGGTTCGTGATAATGTGTTGATTGATAACATTAACAATATACAAAATGCATGTTTAGAAAATGAACGCCATTGTTCGTCGATAGTAAACCTGATGTTCGGGCTAAACAGAGTATTGCAATTAAAATTATCTCAAAGCATACCTGTCCCCGGACCATCGGGTTGTGAATCAAAAAATGCACCAAAACATTTTTTTTTTTTAGTAGTAAATAAAAAACAATTTAAAACCACGGTTCATAGCCGATGTTTGGTTTAAACAGAAGCTTTGCGATGATCTCGTATAGCATATCTGTTTGGGATAAAAACATTGTCAATTTTTATTAGTAAATAAAATAACTATTTAGAATATATTCTAAATATTTAATTAAAACAAATAAAAATGACCTCTAACTGTTTTAACAATGGTTTGTACGAAGCGTGGGATGGATTACCACTAACGGATAGGATAATGTGTTTAAATCATGAAAATGAACAAAATGGGGTTTGTCTCTGGCTGCATGGTCCGGTGGACGCCCACGTCGGGCGAGGAGTAGGCCACGCCCACTGGCTGCGGGGCGAGGAGGACGCCCCCTGGCTGCGGGGCGTGCGGCCCCTGCTGCTCGGGATGGGCGGCGTGCGGCGCAGGGACCACAACAGATGTGCAGGCTCGCGGGTCCGTGGCAGGAATGCCCGCTGGCTGGACCTTGGCGGGAACACATGCAGGAGGGGCCTCGGCCGATTCATACGCTGGCTAGACCTCGACGGGCTCGCACGCTGGCAGGACCTCGGCGGGCACGCACGCTGGACGGACCTCGGCGGGCATGCACGCTGGACGGACCTCGTCGGGCACGCACGCTGGGCGGACCTCGGCACGCACGCTGGCCGGACCTCGGCGTGCACGCCCGCTGGATGAACCTTCATCTCGGGATCGCCATTCTGTACACAAAATAGATACACCCCCACCGCAATGCCCAAAGACAACGACATGGACATATCTGACACAGGGAAGACGGACTGATCACACGAGACAGGGGGACACAACGCACTCACGCTACATGGCTCTACACTCACACACTCAAGCGCCGGCTCCGGTACCACCCCCTCGCAGCACGACCCAGACACGGCGCGGACCGGCGTGGACGCATCACGTGACTGTCCCGCAGTGCACGCGTCGCGCTCCGCAGCTGCGCCTTGCGCACGCTGCGACTTGCCTCCGCGCCAGCGACGCGCTCTGCGTCGGGATCTCGCCACAGGGGGTTTTACAAACCGGACTGGACCCTCGGTCCAGAAATCCTCAGAGTTGAGGAGGGTGCGTATGGGCAGAATATGCCCATACAGGTATGAGTCGCCCGCCTCATCATCGGACACCTCGACCAGGTCGAGGCCATCCTCCGCACAAAGCGCATCATCGGAGTCGCCATACTGCGACATCACACTGTTCGAGCCGCTCACCCGGCTCCGGGACGGCGGGCTCCGCATAACGGCGCACTCGCTGACACGTCGGAGCGCACCGCGAGTACGAGGCTATACGGCCCCCCCCAAAGAAAAATAAAAAAAAAAAACTTACCTGGGCTCTGGACTCCCCAAACGAATGGCGCGTCTTTCTGTCACACTCGTCTACCTTCGGCTAAGCGCGGCTGCGCAAATGAAGCGCAGAGCCGCAGCGCTCTAACGCGCAGAAGGGAGCCAAGCACGCAGGTAGCAGGAACATAAATTTATTATGGTGTAAAGACACCAAACACACAGGTAGTACATAGAACTAGTGGACATGAAACTAAGACGCGCAACGAGGACGGGCAAACACAGGAAATAAATACACAAACACAACCGACCACGTGCACCCAACAACCCAATTAGAACGAGGAACTAATTAACTCAAACAACCTGGACTGAACAGCTAATTAACATCAACACACAAACACAGAAACCGAAAAACAAAAGAACAGAACAACAGAAAAACAGGTGCCCTAGGCACCCATTACACCGGAAGTTACGCGATCTGGCTCATGACCAAATTATAAATAAAAACAGAATGCATTTATTCTGTCCAACAAATATGACCAACCAGCTATGTTTTGCAATCTGCATCTGTCCAACAAATATGACCAACCAGCTATGTTTTGCAATCTACCCTGGTAAACCCTGTTACGAATTTGAATTTATAGCCGAACAGATACACAACAAGTTGGGGTACGATCGCGACCACCGGGTCTGTTTAAGCGACGTGGTTAAATTTGAAAGTTTATTTGACATCAAAATTGTTGTTTTTTACAGACATATTTGGTAAAACATCAGTCCAAAGACAACCCCCACGACCGTACGGCGTTTCTATATTTGCACGATGGTCATTATTACATGATAAAAAATTTAAAAAGTTTCATAGGGACGTCATACGTATGCAAATATTGCTACGGCGGTTACACAAACCTCTGGAACCACAGATGTAAATATTCATGCAACCTATGTTTGGATGATGCGTGTCACAAGACGCCAGGAAAAAAATAAATATTGTACGGATTGTTCCCGTTACTGCAAATCAGATCACAGATCATTCTACGCCACTCATAAAAAGCAGACCACGCAACCTCATACGGGTGTAGACACTTCACCATGCGAACTAAACAAATTTTGGAAAAATTGCGGACGTGTTTATTACATGGGTATGATTAAAAGACAGACACACACATGTAGAATGGGGAGATGCGTCCACTGCGGAGAGGTTCTAATTTCTGATGTGAAACACGTATGCTACATAAAACCTGTTAAATTAAAATCGGCCAGTAACATGTACATCTTTTTTGACTTTGATACACGGTTTGAAAACTATAAACATCAGGCTAATTTCGCCTGTGCCATAACCTTTGACGGGCGCGAGTTTACAGCCACTGGTTCAGATTGTGTGAAGAAGCTGATCCATCATTTTAGAACCCCCAAATTTGAAGGGTACACGTGGTTGGCACACAACGCTGCTGGGTTTGACAATTATATTTTGCTAGATTATTTTTCTCAGCTCAGCATTAATGTAAAAGTTACGATGATGGGCGGTCGAATAATATTTATGTACGATAAAGTTTACAAACAGAGGTACATAGACTCTTATTCTTTTCTACCAATGCGTCTGTCTAAAACCACAGCCGCTTTGAACCTGACTTGTGACGACAAGGGGTATTTTCCACACAAATTTAATCTGGAACAAAATGAAAACTACTTGGGGCGATACCCCGAAAAGCATTTTTACGGTTACGAGTCAATGAATGAGAAAGACAAAACGCGGTTTGACCTGTGGTATAATACGGCTTCAACGGGCATGTTTGATTTTAAAAAGGAGTTGCACTTTTACGGTAGAAACGATGTGTTATTGCTGCACGAAGCCTGTATCAAGTATTGTGAAGAATTCATTCGTTGTACAAAATTAGATCCGTTCAATTACACACATTTTATGTGTTAGAAACGTGGATATGCACCACGCGCTAACGCACGGCGAGATGAAAATAGGTTCTTATTTTGTGGACTGGTATTACGAATCGGGAGGGGACCGTGTTGCATTGGAATATAATGGATGCATACATCATGGGCATTCGTGCAGATACAGACCGCACCAAATTAACCCCATGTCAAAGATCACATTTGCTGAATTACGTAAGCAGTTTGATGTTAAGGAGCAAACGCTTACTAGAGATTATGGGGTACAAGTGGAAGTTATGTGGGAATGTCAATAGTTAAAATAGTTAAAAAGATTTTGGTATCAACTTTCTGCAGGGCTATGGCTAATTGTTGGCAAGAATGTTGAATGTAAAACATTTTATCAAAATAGTACTACTCCCATTATTTATTCATTTTAGATAAAAGAAGCAGATACTGTCCATAAGGCAAATGATGCAATCAGAGATGCAGAGGATAGCCTGAGTATGGTGGGAGCTTTGAGGTTCATTTCATCGTTAGAGCACAGAGATTCCCTGGTCCAGTCTGTAACAGATTACTTTGTTGATGGACGAATACATGCAGCATTGAGACAGTAAGTTTATCAATCAAGGCAAAATTAAGGAATGTGAACTTGTGAAGTTAAATATAAATATTCAATTTTGTGCGTTTCTCTTCAGGTTTGAGGAGGGTTTCAAAACTCTTGGTTTTCTTGATGAGCTTAGAGCTCACCCTGAAATCTTTAAGGACCTGTTCACCAATGTGCCACAACCACTAGAGGCAAAAGACTTGTCCGCATTGTTTGAAGTTGATTTCTCAGCCCCTGGAAGCAACAAACGGTGGTTCGAAAATCTGTTTCTGGAGAGACTGGTTAATTGATGTTGAGGGTATGTATTTTTTGTAAAGTTCAGCTAAACTACATAGCCCAACATACATGGACTGTCCCAATAATTTTAATTTATTATGAGGTACAGTTATTCAATGCTTCAAAAATGCCTTCACAATTTTGCCATAAATGTTTCAATATTCTGTCTTCTGGCATCTTTTTAGAGGGTGAATGCAACCCCTTGACACTGGAAATGGTGCTGGAGTTTGCCTCTGGAGCTTTAGCTGTGCCTCCCCTGGGTTTCCCCAACCGTCCTATTATCAAATTTCTCCACAATAAAGACAATATCTTTCCAGAGGCAAATACATGTGCTATAGTGCTCAGACTGCCTATACACAGTCTTATAAAATATAAAATAATTATATAGTATGCCATTTTGTTAAAAAATAAAGCTTTTTTTCCATTACATTTTGTCACCGTTTCAGTGAATGCTAAAACAAAATGCAAGATTTCTATACTATTATAGCCAAACCAATAACTGCATTTTTTTCAGATTTTTACTGACATTTGAAAAACAAATGCTTGATACTAATATAATTATTTTTATTATTTCTGTGTGATTATTACTGTAATTAACACATTTTGCATCATCAAAGACATCCCAAAAATGTTCACTGAAAATATCACACATTTTTACCTTATTATTTATTAGCAGAATACATTAAATCATATTACTCAAATCATGCAGCAGATTTAAAAAATGAGTGGAGTCAACACCAGTCCATTTAATGTTGGTCCTCAGATATACTGATTTTGCCCAAACAATTACTTTCAGGACTCACAAGCATATTGGCAATCTCTATGCAACAAGTCTGATATTTTTGTTTGATGTCTGAAATGTCGTCAATTGCCTGCATCACCACTTGCTGTTGCTGTGGCGTGAGTTGGATTCTGGGTTCTTCCACAACTACAGCTGGGAAATGGTCATCATCCAGAGTTGGTAAAGTGTCGATCCCATGATGTGCCAAAAGCGCTTCCAAACTTTGTTCTCTGTAAGGATCCTCACCAAAAACATTGTTAATGGCTGTGCAGTCCATCTCTATATTGCTCAGCATTCCTGCAATACAGATTTGGACATGTGTTCTGTTGTTTTCTGTGCGGAGACTGTGATTATTCCAGGCTTCTCTGAAATTGTCTAATCTAAGAACATGCAAAAACACATCTCTACAAAGCCGTTCTATTCGTTGGTTATGGACAGACTCTCCTGTGATATGACTCCTCCTCTCCACACCTTGAACAAGAATCATGAACAATGCTATTTGCAAATTCTCTCCTCCATAGTCTGATCTGACTCTTCAAGGAAGGCCATATAGGCATGTAGCTTTCACAAACTGTGTAAACACTGTTGAGGCGCAATTGTTTGTGTTGCAATTCAAATAAGACATGTTAAGTTATATGTTCTCATCTATAATAATTTTCATATCAGTGATTTCCCTTGTTACTGCTATCTGATGTTCTTAGTAGAGTAACATCCATATGGGACTTTTATTTTCTCTGTGTCAGTCGTAAAGACTTTTATTTATGTTTTTCCTTTATTTTATGTCACTTCCTTATATTGCGCAACAGAGACGTGTATAGTTTAAATACCTTATAAGGCGCATATTTCCATCTACGTACCATAAGCTGTTGGTATGTGAAACATGGTACACTCTTCTGGTCACAGCAGTGCTCCATCTGCGTGCAGCTGCAGCAGGATTTATCTGAGTCAATACGTCTCGTACTCCACGCCTTGGAACCAACAGCCCCTCAGCATGCAGAAAACCTCTTATCATCTACAAAACAAACCAAAGATTTTTTAGGCTAATTGGATTGCAGTAAAACAAACTTTTTATATTTCATAGAAACATAAAAAAAATCTGTACTTCACTACCTGTATTAGGATAAAGACCATGAAGTCTTGTCATTTTTAGGATGAGTTCTTCATCCATCACCGGCAAGTGTCTCCGCACAGACACTCCAAGCTGCTTTGTTTTTTTATATAAAAAGGATGAGGAGCAACCAAACATGCCAGCCATTTGCCTAATTGTGTATCCTTGTCTCAGGAGAAGCTCTATTTGCTGAATTGAAATATCAATGGTTGGTCTGCCACGGCCTCCTAAAAACATACACAACATGTTTTATATATTTTTATATAGGTTTTACAATAAAACATTTTAAAGTAAAATAAAGTCCATTAAAAATAATGTTTGCAGGAATTACCCCAGAAGGTAAAATGACTGCTCTAAATTGCCCCATCTGATATATGAGTGAGTGAGAGAGAGAGAGAGTGTGTGTGTGTGTGTGTGAGTGAGTATGTGCCCAGCAATAGATTTGCACCCTGTCCTGGTTGTATCTGCCTAGCGCCCGAAACACACCTGGATGGCCAAAGGAAACCCCACCGCGACCCAAGTACAGGATAAAGTGGAAGATAATGAATTAAAGCCAATTTCAGCAACCGAGGATCGCGACGCCCAGGCCCACGCCTCCGGCCACTGCCCGATCCACACTGCACCGAACCCCTATTACTACCCCCCCCACACACACACACAGGTGGTGAGCCCATTTGAGGGGGAACCCATGGAACTCCTTCAGGCTGGGCCCGGCCTGGGCACCATGGGAAAGTGCCCGACCACCAGACGCTCGCTGACGAACCCCATCCCCGGGCCTGGCTCCAGGGTGGGACCCTGATAACCCTAAATCGGACAGGGTACACGTATTCCTGGTGTTTCTTTTCATAAGGGTTTTTAGTGGACCACTCTTTGTCTGGCCTGTCACCTAGGACCAGTTTGCCTTGGGAGACCCTGCCAGGGGCTTTTTGCCCCAGACAACATAGCTCCTAGGATCATTCAGGCACGCAAACACCTCCACCACGGTAAGGTGGTGATCCAAGGAGGAGAAAAAAAAAAACTCCCTGTTATTTTATTATTTAAGGAAGAAACCTTGGGAGGACCAAGACTCATTGGGGGACTCATCCTCCTTGAGCGGCCAGGTAGCAACAACAGTGTAGGACAGTGTTAGGATCTTTTTGATTTTTGGAAAGGCAAAAGAACACGCCGATGCAAGATGGCCGTTCTCAACTGGTTTATTGAGAACAAAGAGAATTCCTTCTGCACACCCTCAGGAAGTAACGCTGGCCAGCGTTCTGCCCATTCAGCTTTCAGGTGCTAAGTACCCTTCAGGTCCAAGTGAGAGAGAGGGAGCCCACTCCAGGGTTACCTGCATATATTGTTACGTCTAGTTCCCGCTCCTTAACTGATTGAGCCAATCTCAGATTACTGCCCTAGGTTTTAAATCAGCCAATCCCAGCCTAGTATTTTCCTAGTGGCGGGAAATCCAAGGTCCTTTGTTTGTCTTTCGGCCATATTAGAAGTCTCATCATGTATAAGGAATTAAAAATTTCTGACAATTCCCCCCTATGGGAGCACCTACATGCTCCCATAAATAAATTTTAAATTAAATGTTCTATGGCCATAAATTTTGAACCAGACTTTACAAGTTACAATTTCTAAAAATCTGCACATTATTGTAATTCAATTAACTCAATTTAAAACATAACTAAATTCCTAGACGAATTTTATAGGTTAAAATAACTGAATGCTGAGGAGGCAGAGCGCTAATTAAGCTACCCCCTCTAACTAAAACCCCTCATGATGGTGCGCAACACTTTACATGGCCATATAGGCTGAAAACACAACACTGAAAACAAACTTTAATTATACTAATAGAGACCGCGCCTAGCGAGACAGTCTCCATCCCTACACTCACAAACAAAATAACACCACCCTTGCACCACTGTTGCAGAAACTTCCCAGAAGATTCCTCGAGGTTCAGTCTCCTGGTCAGTATCTGTTTGCTACATTATTTCTTTATTCACAGTATTCCTCGTTAGTTCTTGGAGATATTGTCAGTCCTTTCATCGTCGTTGTCCTCTCGTTGTCCTCAATGGCAGCTCTTTCGTCGTCATCAGTAGTTCTTTCGTCGTCCTCAGTTCCTGAAAGCAGAGTTAGTACCACCTCTATACCACACTAAATAGGTCCGTCGACACCTCCAGAGAAGCATCCTCTTCTTGCTCCTGGTCCCTGGTCACACCGAGGATCAGCATCCTCACCGCAGATCCATCCTGTTCACCACTCACTCCTCGGTTCACTACTCCTACATCAAACTTTTCAATCAATGTCCTCAGGCAAGGCACACAACAACATCCACAAACTATTAGGATCGTACATCCAACACTAACCGATACAAACAAACTCACAATTACCTCTTTCCACGATCCAAATATTTTGTCTAACCATTTAGTCCACCTGTTATCAATACCTGAGTTCTCCTTCCACTCCTTGGACAATGCTTTTAAGCATTGTCCAACGCTCTAGACACACTCCATCCAACGCTCTAGACACACTCCCATCAGGTGCAGTATTATTCGGAATAAACGTACAGCAAGATGTTCCTATGATTTCACACACACCCCCTTTTTCTGCCAATAACATATCTAATGCCATTCTATTTTGAATTGCCATTAGGGAAGTTTTGTCTAATTGATCCCTAATGCCTTCAATTGCTTGAATACTAAAATTAACGAATCTCTGTTGGTTATAATACAAATAATTTATCCAATCCACATTCTTGTTAACCATAGACCACCAGAATAGAACACTTTCAAATCCTGCAGCTATTTGGTTTCTTGCCTTAAACTCGTCCGGCACCCACCTTGGTACCCCTATACCATCAATCCAAACAGTTTTATCGAATGATCCACCCGGCTTCAATTCTCGGCTGTATCGATGATGGTCCACATGATTCCCCAGAATGTCTGCAGCGTCGTCAACACCATGCTGTTTATAGATCTTAAAAGGTATGATTAAATACACCAGTGTACATTCTCCATACCACTCACCAACCAGTTGTCTTCTGATCTTCATGTCACCACACAACCAAACCAAATCAGCTCTCGACACTGTCTGGTTCATTATCATTTTAGGAGAGACACCTGTATTATCTTTTACCTCAATGACTTCCTCACACCATCCCTCAGGAAAGTCTTTTCGGTCCATACCTTTTCCGCTGTTGGACTTAAAGCACGTGTAGTTATCTTTATACGCTTTGACATTACGAGGAGTTAGTTGATAGGTCACCGGATAGGATTGAGAATGATTTTTACAGCCAACTGGATCAGAGATTTGAAAGATGTTTAATAGACAGGTCCAATCACTAGATTTTACCGGATGAGTAGCTAAATCAGGTTTAGCTGCGGCACAGACAAAACAATTGTTAATTTTAATAGTGTCTATCGTGTATTTTACCCACTCTAACAACATATTAGGTTCATCATATCCTGTTTCTACAGCTAGTTGATCTCTCCAGGATATAGATTGACTGTCTATTGCAACCACCGGTTTTGCATTAACTTCAATTATTGATTTTGGAATAGATTGGGTCTTGGTGTAGTTTGGAGCTGAGGAAATGCATACTAATCCCAAAGCATCTCTACCTCCCATATCGACCCCTGTAGTAAAATTTAAACCCACCTGTTCATTATAACCATACTTACTCAATTGCGGTAAAGTTAAAACAATTTGGTCATTTCTACGATGTAACTTAGTTTCAATAAGCGGTTTATCTAATTGCTTTGCCGATTTCCATATTGTTTTAGTCATTAGGTATTCCCTGGTATAACGTGCTGCATATTTTGGAGATGAATGTGTAAATACGAAACTCCAGTCTGGACAGAAAGCTGACCTTCGTTCTGGGAGATTACGCGTGCTGTACATATTCCCAATCCATAAACATCCATACACATCATGGTTTTTAAACCATTTCCCACTGGTTCTACAGTTGATTACTGTGCATAGATCAAACATCACTACATTAGGCTGATGATAATTACCTTAACATCCAAACAGTTGCTTGCTCTTACTGACCTTCTGGCTCTGATAACCCCATTCTTTGCATGACCTTTAACAGAGTGCTGGTTTGACTCCATTTGCTCCATTCCTAAAACCACTGAAAGGTTATGATGGGCATAGACATAATTATTGCCATTGTTATGGCCTTAGTTTTGCACCACAGCATCCTCAAGGCTTCCGAGATCGTCAGCTGATGAATTAATAGACGTTAGTAAAGTTTCACCATTATTCAGGAGCGCCATCTGCCTTCTCTGGAACCTACTGTATACCTGCAAATCTCGTTCGATCTCTGCCAAGGTTCTAGAAGGTGGTTCTGCTGGAGCACAGTGAGTTAGGTGATACCAGATGTTACCTTTCTTCCCTTTTACACGCACAGCATGTGAGGTGGCTTCCGTCACCTCCCAAGGTCTTGTCCACCTTGCTTGATCCCACTTTCTTTTGTGCACCTTAATTTTAACCCACTGTCCAGGCTCTATCTTTGGCAGTGGCTGGTGTTCTTCACCTCCGTCCTCTACTGGATCTCTCTGCGCAGCCTGGGAAGGAATACTGGCAATAAATTTAGTTAGAGCATCCATATAGCTGTCCAATTCTTCATCCCACAAATCCAACATTTTCCCAACAACTCTATCACGCGGTGGCCCTGGCATAGGTCACCCCCCGTTAACAGTTGGTGAGGTGAATAATGGGAATCTCCTCTAGGAGAGCTCCGCATAGACATGAGCACCAATGGTAGTGCTTCAACCCAATCCATTTTTGACTTGTAGCAGGCCTTAGCCAATTTGCCCTTAATTGTTTGGTTAGCTTTTTCAACCAATCCCTGGGAACTTGGATGATGGACTGATCCAAATCTGTGTGTAATGCCTAAGGCTTTTTCTACTTCATGCAAATGTTTGTTGCTAAAATGTGTTCCATTGTCTGACCTGATTATTGTATGTACACCATATCTAGGAATCAATTCAGTTTTAAGCCATTTCACTACAGTTTTGGCATCTTCACGCCTGGCAGGTATGGCTTCAACCCACCTGGTGTACCTGTCAACCATTACCAACAGATAGCGAAACCCTCTTACCACCCGGTCTGGACCCATATCGGTAAAGTCAATGCAAATTTCTTTGAATGGTGCATCAGGTACTGGAAAGGTTCCCGCCTTTAATTTGTATGTTGGAGTTGGATTATTCTCCTGACATACAGCACACTCCCTTACATGCAACTGAACCATGTCTGTTAAGTGTGGGTGCCACCAATGAGTTCTGAGACTATGCAACATCGTTCTAGTACTTACATGAGTGGGTCCATGGGCTTCAATCAACAGCAGCTTCAACACAGAACCAGGTGCAACAATCTTACCTTCTGGATTTCTTCAAATCCCATCTACTTCCTTCGCTCCCTTTTGAAGCCACTTATTCTTTTCATAAGCACCTGCTCTATTCTGCATATCCTTCAAGTGTTCCTCTGTGAGTTCCGGTAACGTCGGTGTCGCAAGTACAACTAATTGTTTGGTATAACCCCCTGCAGCTTTTGCTGCCAAATCAGCTGCATCATTCCCTTTTGCAATTTTAGATTTTAAATTAGAGTGTCCCTTACATTTAACAACCGCTACCTGAGACGGTAGATGAACTGCTGTCAACAAATCCTGTAATTCTGTCACATGTTTAATAGGAGTTCCCTGAGCTGTAACCAATCCCCGTCTAAGCCATTGGGGACCATCTACATGAATTGCCGAATGTGCATAAGTTGAGTCTGTGTAGATGTTGACCTTCTTACCAGTTGCTAATTTGAGTGCTTGTGTTATTGCAATAATCTCAGCCACCTGTGCGGATGCTGGTTCAGGTACAATTCCATCCTTCAGAGTTTCAAACTGTCCTTGTACCTCAGTGACCACTGCATAAGATGCTACTAAACCCTTCTCACCTTTATAACAGCAGCCATCACAAAATTGTTCCATGTCACTATTCTGCAAAGGTACAGTGTCTAAATCCTCTCTGACCCTGAGTGCTTGACTTGCAACTAACTCACAAACATGTACCTCACTGTCCTCTTCCGTCTGTCCTGGTAGTGAACTAGTCATGTTAACAGTCTTTGATGGTGCAAATGTGACGTTTGGCTGTAATAATGTTTCACTGACTTTTAGTTTTCTAGCGTTAGACAAGGTAAATGCTGATGATGTCAAGAAAGCTACTACTCCATGTGAGGTGTTAATGATCAAAGGGTGACACATTACAATATGGGCTGTTTTATCTACAGCTTTTGCTAACGCAGCTAGATGTTTAGTACATTGTGGTTGTCCTAGTACCACAGGGTCCAATTTTGAGCTATGAAATTGCAAAATCTTTCTTTCACAACTACTTTCCCCTTTCTGGAAAAGAACAGCATTAACAATGCCTTCTTTTACAGAAACATCTAGGTAAAAGGCTTTTGTGTAATCAGGGGACTGAAGGTTTTCAGCGTGTGCTAAACTTTGTTTAACCTCAGTAACGCATTGCTCTAATTTTGGGTCCCATTCAATCAGAGACTTTAGATTCTGCTGACCTAATTTAGTGACCACAGCTCTTAATGGCTGTGTCAAACCTGTGTAATTGGGGACATAATTTCTACTGTAGCCTGTAAGGCCCAGAAAAGACAACATTTGGCTAACAGTTTTTGGTTTTGGAAAAGCCAAAATGCTTTCAACAGCCTTGGAAGTAAGTGTGTGACCCTTTGGAGAGATGTAGCGTCCTAGAAATGTAACAACCGGTCTACAAAGTTGTAACTTAGACCTATTAACTGTGTACCCCACTTCTGTTAGCCTGCAAAGAACAGTGCAAGTATCTGTCAAACAACGAGTTGCTGAAGAGCTGGCAATCAGCAGGTCATCCACATACTGAATTAACACAGTGTCCTTGTGTAGTAACTGGTTAGTTAAAAGTGGGGTCAGGTCGATTTTTAAACATTGGTTAAAAATACCTGGGCTGTCTTTGTAACCTTGTGGTAGTCTAGTATAGGTGTACTGCTGTCCCTGGTAAGTAAACGCAAAGATTTTAGAAATCTGGGGAGATAGTGGAATGCAGAAAAAGCATTAGCCAAATCAATTACTGTGAAAAACGTATGATCCGGAGTCAAATTTTGTTGTGCTCTATATGGATCGGGTACTGGAATGTTTTCAGTAATCGTGACCTGATTCATGAGCCGTAGGTCATGAACCATACGGTATTCATCCATGTCAGGCTTTTTAACTGGCAAAATTGGTGTGTTCCACTCAGAACGAGTGGGAACTAGGACCCCTACATCGAGTAAGCCCTGAATGGTGGGGGCAATTCCCTGTACAGCTTCTAGAGAAAGTGGATATTGGTTCTGCTGGACAACTTGAGCGTCAGGCCTTAGTGAAATTGGGGCCAGATGGTGTTTTGCATGGCCTACATCTATCTTAGACTTAGTCCACAAGGAGTCAGGTATAGTTTTAAGCATGTCACTAGCTAGGTTATGGTCAGTGTGCTCTTGTCCATGGTGTCTAGGTACAGAAATATGTTCCATGATTGCTTTATCCATACAGCTACAGTCAATTCTCCAATACTTGCCATCCTCAGTTTTGGACAACTGATCAATCCCAGTCGGCTGATAAGACAAAGTCCGCGCTCTTGAAACCATAGGTCCTAACGACCTGGCTTCATGCCCTCTTGCTAAAAGTAATGTGACATGTGGTGCATTTGGTATGTCTGGATTAACTTTAAAATAATCCCCCTGTTCCAAACTCAGCTGTACACTTCCAGCTACTCCCTCAGGTCCCACATAGATGGCTTTTGTATTAATACAAGTTGTTACCCCTTCCATATTCGTGGTCCAGGTGTCATCATACAATTCGTCCAACTCTCTAGTGTAGTAGAAAGTACAGGGATATGGATCATGAGGTGTCTGTAACGAAGCCAAAGTCAAGGTTTCCACAAGTGAAAATGTACATCAAATTGGAAAAGTCTCCCTGTTTCTCTGGGCTTGTTAGGCGAGCCCAGTAAACGTCACATGACTGGGAAGTTGGTTCCATCAAGGGTTTCATTACACAGATTTTGGCCAAAGTAGGTATCCCCTGTCCTGGTAAGACCAAAGAGGTACCGCTTGGAGTGCAATAAACCGTAGCAGACAGTTTACACAGAACATCACGACCTAACAAATTAGTGGGGCAATTTGGAGAATACAGAAAGGAATGCATTATTTGCAGATTTCCAATTTCCAGAACCAGTGGCGTAGTATAATGCTGAGTTTGAATAGATCCCGAGGATCCTATGGTGGTGAGTGTATTTGTACTAAGTGGAGGATACCAATTAGGTTTGCCCGTAATCACTGAAGCAGTAGCTCCAGTGTCAATTAGAAAATCAAATTGTTCAACACCTACACCACAGATAACAATTGGTTCTGCGCAAATTTCTCGACCTGTGGAGGACACTGGGCAGCATCAGTATGGAGCTTGCCAGTCCCGATTAGTTGTCCTGCAGTTAGATCAGCCATCTTAATTAAGTTATTTAGGATATCTAACACACAATTAGAACACAAACTTACAAATTTACTTACCAATTTTACTTAAACCACTTTATTTTAAAACCACTTCACTTAAAACCACTTACCAGCTAAAATTCACAAAAGAAACCTCCAAGTTACAACCCACAAGTACAAACCAGAACAATAGAACCTCTGAACTGATTTCAAACCACCACGTGTTACTGCTCCACACAAGCCAAGACAAACACACAAAAGATTCCCTGATATTTGCACCGGAGAAATTTAGAATTTAGCATCAATTTGGAAATGTACCCCACTATTCGGGCACGATGGGACCCCAGGCCTCTCTCGATCATTCTAATCAATAACCAGTTATTTCTCCGACCATTGGATACGAAAACAGTCGCCTACCCCGTTGGAAATCCTTTTCACCAACTTTGCCACACTTTTCGCGCGTTCCTCTTAAATATAACTCAAACTACATTTTATACTCGAGCATAAACTTCGGTGCCGATATCAGGAATGGTACCAAATAAATCTACCTTCCAGTGTCCAGAAAGAATTCAGATAAAGCAATAATTTATAACGCTTACGGACTCCGGCATTGGCACACACTCATTAAACTAAATATCAAATAAAGCTAAACTAGGCAGTAAATTTGCTTACCTTTTGTTGGCGCTTGCAATGAGTGTGTGTGAAATCAGGAGTCCAGGTCCTGTAGTCAATTATTTTTGTCCTTTCACCTTTCCAGAAACCATTACCTCTGCTACCATCTGTTAGGATCTTTTTGATTTTTGGACTGGTTTATTGAGAACAAAGAGAATTCCTTCTGCACACCGTCAGGAAGTAACGCTGGCCAGCGGTCTGCCCATTCAGCTTTCAGGTGCTAAGTACCCTTCAGGTCCGAGTGAGAGAGAGCGAGCCCACTCCAGGGTTACCTGTATATATTGTTACGTCTAGTTCCCGCCCCTTAACTGATTGAGCCAATCTCAGATTACCGCCCTAGGTTTTAAATCAGTCAATCCCAGCCCAGTATTTTCCTAGTGGCGGGAAACCCAAGGTCCTTTGTTTGTCTTTCGGCCATATTAGAACTCTCATCATGTATAAGGAATTTAAAATTTCTGACAACAGCCATGTACAGATATTTAACAACTGGAAAACTATATGTGAGTCCATTAACGGGGTCCTGCAGGACCGCTAGTCCAATTAATATTCAGGTTCCATCCAGTATTCATCGGCAGAGGTCTGACTACACCTCCAGGAAGCCGGTCATACCTCAAAAGAAACAGACAAGGAAGGCAGTTAGAGCTAATAATAAAGCACAACATTTAATTAATAAGTAATTAATTGACACAGTGCAGCATGTAACTCCGGCATCACTGACTAGAGCAGCATAACTAAAAGAGGCAGATAGTGCAGACTCTACATAGTTGCGATGGGTCCCCGGAATAGCATCATTTCAGCGCCACACCCCCCCATTAATGATGAGGTGGGTGAAGAGGTGAAACGCCAGCACACACTGATCGCAGATTACCACCCAACACAGCCAAGCCTGAGATCTACATCTTTATCTACAGGGGATTAATTAAACGCAAGATTAAATAAATGTGTTTTTAATTTATTTTTAAAGATTAATAATGATTCAGAATCATGAACAGTAACTGAATGGCTATTCCAAAGTTGAGGAGCCTTGTGGGAGAACGCTCTTCCACCAGCAGTAATTTTATGTATTCTAGGAGCTAAGAGTAAACCAGCACTTTGAGATTGGAGCTTACGTGTTGGCTTATACAATTGAATCAGCTCACTCAGATACTGTGAAGCCTGATTATGTAGAATTTTATATGTTATAAATAAAATTTTGTTCTCAATACGAAACTTAACTGGTAGACAGTGTAAGTTTGATAACACAGGACTGATATGATCAAACTTTCTGGTTTAGTTAAAACTCTAGCTGCAGCATTTTGCACAAGCTGTAATTTATGTAATGATTTAATAGAACATCCTGTCAGAAGTGAATTACAATAATCTAATCTTGAGGTAATAAAAGCATGAATTAGTTTCTCTGAATCTTGGAGGGAGAGGATATTTCGTAGCTTCGAAATGTTATGAAGGTGAAAAAATGCAATTCTAGTAATATCGCTAATGTGCTTTGTAAAGTAAGTAAGTAAGTAAGTAAACTTTATTTATATAGCACTTTTCTTAGGCACAGGCCACAAAGTGCTTTACAAAAGGACAAAACATAAAAAATTAAAGAGAATAAACACAATAAAAGCACAATTTACACAACAAAAAACATAAAAACATAAAAAACAAAAACACTACTGGCTAGCCCATTTGCCCAAATGCCTGTTTAAACAGATAAGTCTTTAAATGTTTTTTAAAAGAGTCCACAGAGTCCTCCAATCTTAAATAAGGGGGCAAAGAGTTCCACAGTTTGGGTGCAACAACATCGAATGCTCGATCCCCCACGAGTCTTTAACCGAGTGCGAGGAACAAATAGTAAGTTCGAATTGTTAGACCGGAGCAAACGAGCTGGTACATGTTGATGGAG
The DNA here is from genome assembly GCA_019802505.1 of Corydoras sp. C115. NCBI lineage: Eukaryota > Metazoa > Chordata > Actinopteri > Siluriformes > Callichthyidae > Corydoras > Corydoras sp. C115. Next base: position 76,753 of record JAFMOC010000542.1, on the reverse strand, counting down.
CAGACCAGACACATACATAGGAGCCTGATTGTGTAATGCTCTAAATGTAAATGTTAAAATTTTCAAATTAATCCGGTATTCAACAGGAAGCCAGTGCAGGGATACTAAAAGTGGGGTTATGTGAGAACGTTTGTTTGCTTTTGACAGTAGTCTAGCAGCAGCATTTTGAATTAACTGCAACCGGCTACAAGCAGATATGCTGAGAGAAGAAAACAGGACATTACAGCAGTCTATACGAGATGAGATATACGCATGTACCAGCATCTCTAGTTCTGTGTTTGAAACTATAGTCTACTATAGTCAACTATAGACTACTATAGACTACTATAAAGGAGACATCTGAATCAATAATGACGCCGAGATTATTTACAGATGAATTGGGCCTAATTAAGAAGTTATAAAGGTTCAACATATTGTTAGAAGCTTTGTTAATTTTGTCCTTGGGTCTAACTATTAGAAACTCTGTTTTATCAGAATTTAGCAGTAGGAAGCTTTTGAGATCCATATTTTAACATCTTGGATGCAGTCCTCGAGCTTACTGACTGAACGAAGATCATTAGGGTGGGCTGAAATGTTTAATTGTGTATCATCTGCTATAAGAGTGGAAACTGATTCCATGTTTATGAATAATTGACCCCAATGGAAGCATATATAACGCAAATAGGAGTGGACCCAGAACTGACCCTTGAGGAACACCATATTTAACTTTAGCAAGATCAGAACATTGGTTGTTAACACAGGTGAATTGATATCGATCTGTCAGGTAGGATTTAAACCACTGGAGTACAGATCCTCAAATGCCCACAATGTTTTCTAATCTATCAACTAAGATGTTTTGGTCTATAGTGTCAAAGGCTGCACAAAGATCTAATAATACAAGGAAAGAGATTTGGTTATTATCAGAGGACATTAATAAGTCATTGACAAATTAAATTAAGGCAGTCGCAGTGCTATGATGATACCTAAAACCTGATTGAAAAACGTTATGAACGTGGCGATTCAGCTGGTTGAACCAGGGGCGTTTTTAGGGTTTAAAAACATCAGGGGCTTGAGCCCAGATCCCTTATTCCCCATCTGTCCTCTTTAAACAGTGCACTTTCATGAGTGTATTCATCCATTTTTCAAACTGTTGTTACATTAATTTTGTTTGATCCTTCTGAGTTATATTGGATAAAATTAAATAACCTATGAAATGTGCCTGTCGGCAGTGGATAGCACATTCAGTTCTAATAAATGATGGTTTTGGTTGAAAATATTTTTGAATAAATAAACCTGAGCTTCGGCAGAAAAGCATGAATCCGTTTTATGAGTCCGTCGCAGATGAGCTGTCACGGTAGTCTACCTCGGGATGAAGCGGTGGCGCATAGGAAGCGCAGACCGCCGCGTTACACGCGCTGAAGGGAGCCAGGCACGCAGATAGCCGATAACGGTTTTATTAAAGGTGCAGTGCACCAAAAAACATGAGGTACAAAAGAGATTACGTGACATAAAACAAACGACCAGCACCGAAGACAAGAAACAATGGACATAAATACAAAAAGACACCCGACCACGTGCACAAGACAAACCAATCACAACACCGAGTTAATTAACGAAACTAATGAACTAATGAACGTTAATAAACTCAAAGAAATGGGACGAAACACAAAACAGGTGACGCGACCAAGGGAAAAAAAAAAAACACAAAACAGGGGACGCGACCAAGAGAAAAAAAAAAACAGTCCCGGGGGGGGGGGGGGGGGTCCTCCGCCCTCCTCGAGCGGGGCTTGGAAAGCGCCCTTGGGTGGACGCCCTCTGCGGGTGAGGCGTGCCGAACGCCCTCTGGCTGCAAAGTCCGGTGGACGCCCACGGCGGATCGGAAATGGGCCACGCCCTCTGGCTGCGTGGTCCGGTGGACGCCCACGTCGGGCGCGGGGTTGGCCACGTACTCTGGCTGCATGGTCTGGCGGGCGCCCACGTCGGACGAGAAGTGGGCCACGCCCTCTGGCAGCGTGGTCCGGTGGACGCCCACATCGGGCGAGGAGATGGCCACGCACTCTGGCTGCGTGGTCTGGCGGGCGCCCACGTCGGACGAGAAGTGGGCCACGCCCTCTGGCAGCGTGGTCCGGTGGATGCCCACATCGGGCGAGGAGATGGCCACGCACTCTGGCTGCGTGGTCTGGCGGGCGCCCACGTCGGACGAGAAGTGGGCCACACCCTCTGGCGGCGTGGTCAGGTGGACGCCCCCTGGCGGCGTGGCGGGGCGGACGCCCCCTGGCGGCGTGGCGGGGCGGACGCCCCCTGGCGGCGGGGCGTGCGGCGTGCGACCCCTGCTGCTCGGGGCGTGCGGCCCCTGCTGCTCGGGGCGTGCGGCGTGCGGCCCCTGCTGCTCGGGGCATGCGGCCCCTGGACCTCGGGCTGGGCGGCGTGCGGCCCCTGCTGCTCGGGCTGGGCGGTGTGCGGCCCCTGCTGCTCGGCGTGCGGCCCCTGCTGCTCGGGCTAGGCGGCGTGACGCCCCCTGGGCTTCGGGATGGGCAGCGTGACGTCCCTGGACATCGGGATGGGCGGCGTGACGCCCCTGGATTTCGGGATGGGCGGCGTGACGCCCCTGGATTTCGGGATGGGCGGCGTGACGCCCCTGGACTTCGGGATGGGCGGCGTGACGCCCCTGGACTTCGGGATGGGCGGCGTGACGCCCCTGGACTTCGGGATGGGCGGCGTGACGCCCCTGGACTTCGGGATGGGCACGCGCGGCGGTAGGACCTCGGCGGGCACGCATGCTGGCTGGACCTCAGCGGGTTCGCACGCTGGCAGGACCTCGGCGGGCACGCATGCTGGCAGGACCTCGGTGGGCACGCACGCTGGGCAGACATTGGCGGGCACGCACGCTGGGCAGACCTCGGCGGGCACGCATGCTGGCAGGACCTTGGCGGGCACGCACGCTGGGCGGACCTCGGCGGGCACGCACGCTGGCAGGACTTTGGCGGGCATGCACGCTGGCAGGGCGTTGGCGGGCACGCACGCTGGGCGGACCTCGGGCTCGCCATCCTGCACACAAAACATATACACCCCCACCGCAATGCCCAAACACATAGACATCTCAGACATGGGGAAGACGGACTGGACACACGAGACAGGGGGACACGGATCCACATCTACCCCCCCGAGTGTTGGCTCCGGTACCGCCCCCTCGCAGCGCGATCCAGGCACAGCGCGGTCAGGCGCAGGCGCGTCATGTGACTGCCCCGCAGCACACGTACCGCACTCAGCAGCTGCGCGCGCACGCTGCGTCTTGGCACCGCGCCGGCGCGCTCTGCATCTGGATTTCGCCGCGGGTGGTTAAACAAGCTGGACCGGAGCGTCCGTCCAGAACTCCTCAGAGTTGAGGAGGGTTCGTATGGGCAGAATATGCCCATACAGGTACGACTCGCCCGTCTCATCATCGGAGATCTGAACCAAGTCCAGACCCTCCTCAGCGCAGAGCGCTTCGTACCCGTACCTCCACATCCACTCATCATCGGAATCATAATCAGACATTACACTGATCGAGCCGTCCTTACGGCTCCGGGACGGTGGGCTGCGCATAGCAGCACACTCGAGGACACAACGGAACGCGCTGCGAGTACGAGGCTACACGGCCCCCACAAAGAAAAATTTAAAAAAGTGCTTACCTGGGCTCTGGACTCCCCAAATTTCCTTTGGCTGGTCGTTCTGTCACGGTAGTCTACCTCGGGATGAAGTGGTGGCGCATAGGAAGTGCAGACCGCCGCGTTACACGCGCTGAAGGGAGCCAGGCACGCAGGTAGCCGATAACGGTTTTATTAAAGGTGCAGTGCACCAAAAAACATGAGGTACAAAAGAGACTACGTGACATAAAACAAACGACCAGCACCGAAGACAAGAAACAATGGACATAAATACAAAAAGACACCCGACCACGTGCACAAGACAAACCAATCACAACACCGAGTTAATTAACGAAACTAATGAACTAATGAACGTTAATAAACTCAAACAAACGGGACTAAACATAAAACAGGTGACAGGTGCCCTAGGCACCTGTTACATGAGCCAGTTTTAACAATATTTTGCTTTAAAATCCATAACTTTGCGACAGTTTGCACCTTCAGAATAATTTTGACGGTTTATGAAAGCTGAGAAGCTGCTCTTTACAGCCAACATACAGTTATTACGGTAACTTTACTCCCGATACTGGCGAAAAATATCTGTCTCCTCACACACACACAGGTGCTTGGAACAGCTGACGGTGACTCCATCGTTCTTTCCTGCTGCTGGAGGAGAGGCGACCAGAGAAATCTGCTCTCATTTCATCCGGGGCTACTGACAAAACATCCGGGGCTATAGCCCCGACAGCCCAGGTTTAACGACGCCCCTGGGTTGAACACAATTTTTTTCTAGGATTTTAGAGACAAAAGGAAGGTTTGGTATTGGTCTATAGTTGGACAGTATTAGAGGAACCAAATTAGGTTTTTAAGTAATGGTTTAATGATGGCACATTTCACATTTTTGGGGACAAACTCTTAACTCTTGTACTATATTATTTTCTCTACCACAAAATTTTTCAGAAATCGTTGAGGGTTGATTATTGATTACACTACACGATGCATTCGATGATTTAAGTCTTATGTTTTCGATTATATCACTAAAGAAATTCATGAAATCATTGCTGCTGAACTGTGAGTGAATCTGTGAATCTGATTCAGTAGCACTTTGATTTAGTTTGGCAATGGTACTAAAGAGGAATCTTTGGTTGTTTTTGTTGTTCTCTATAAGTTCAGAATAATATTTAGTCTTTGCTGCATTGAGTGCATGTTTGTAATCAGTCATACTGTCCTCCCATGCAACCCTAAATACCTCTAATTTAGTTTGTCTCCATTTACGCTCCATGGTTCTAGTGGTTTGTTTTAGGGCGCGTGTTTGATCATTAAACCATGGAACGAGTCTTTTATCTTTAACCCATTTTAGTTTAAGTGGAGCGACACTGTCTAAGGTTGTAGAAAACACGTGTTTAAGGTATTCCACTGTGTATTCAAGTTTATCGGGTCCTGATGCTGGTTTAATGTTTAATTCATGTAAATGTTGTAGGAATGATGCAGCAGTAGAGGGAATGATTGTACACTTCATATCATATCATGGTTTAATGACGGGATCAATATCAATTTCAAAATCGTAGGTTATCAAATAATGATCAGAGATGACCACTTAGTGGAACAATAATTAAATTATTAATGTTAATACCAAGGTGGCTTAGTGGTTAGCACGTTCGCCTCTCAGCGCTAGGGATTCCCGGTTTGAATCCCCATCTGCGTGGAGTTTCCATGTTCTCCCCGTGTCTGCGTGGGTTTCCTCCGGGTTCTCCGGTTTCCTCCCACAGTCCAAAAACATGGATCAAGTCAATTAAATTCTCAAAAATTGCCCCATATAGAGTGTGTCTGTGTGAGTGAGTGTGTGCCCAGCGATGGATTGGCACCCTGTCCTGGGTCTATCTGCCCAGCACCTGAGACGTTCTCCCCTGGATGGACATGGGGAACCCCACTGCGACCCTAATCGAGGATAAAGTAGGAGGTAATGAATAAATGAATGATATACACCAATTTTTCCTTGTTCAGGATCTCTTTGTGCACCACGTTCTCAGTGCTGCCCTCTGGTGGCCATTTGACCGAGCTGTGCGCTGAGCTTACTCTTGGCCATGTGACTGCAGCTACCAACTAAAAACACGACATCACCTTTAATGACTAGATTCACTTAAAGGACTTTGTCCTTTTTCTTGGATCTGCTTTCTCACTTTGCAGCTCACATCCACATTTCCTAGAGTGCTTTGTTCCACATGAACTTTGTCTTTATGATCTGATTCTGTTTGATTCGTTCCTTTTTCTTTCTTTAAGTCGAGCTCTTCACTTGGTTTGTGTTATATGCTGCTTCCACAATCAGGCTTTAGTATTATTTATCTAATAATGTCATCGAGAACAATCTATTAGTTAGAGCAGTGCTTCTCAATTCCCGGTTCGAATCCCCATCTGCGTGGAGTTTCCATGTTCTCCCCGTGTCTGCGTGGGTTTCCTCCGGGTTCTCCGGTTTCCTCCCACAGTCCGAAAACATGGATCAAGTCAATTGAATTCTCCAAATTGTCCCATATAGAGTGTGTCTGTGTGAGTGAGTGTGTGCCCAGCGATAGATTGGCGCCCTGTACTGGGTCTATCTGCCCAGCGCCCGAGACGTTCTCCCCTGGATGGACATGGGGAACCCCACCGCGACCCTAATAGAGGATAAAGCGGGAGACAATGAATGAATGAATGTGTCACGGTAGTCTACCTCGGGCAGAAGCGGAAGCGCAACCGCTGCGCAAACACGCGCTGAAGGGAGCCAGGCACGCAGGTAGCGGGAACAGAATTTATTAAAGGTGCAGTGCACCACAAAACAAGAGGTACATCAATGACCACGGTGACATCAAACACAACCAGCCCTGATGACAAGAAACAATGAAACTAAATACCAACGACACCCGACCACGTGCACAACACAAACCAATAACAAGATGACGTTAATTAACTAAATAAATACCCACGGAACGTTAATTAACGAGACTAAACAAGACTAAAACACAAAACAGGTGAGAGGTGCCCTAGGCACCTCTTACATTACCCCCGCCCCAGCGGTCGCGCAACGGAGGGACGCGACCAAGAAAAAAAACATAACAGTCCCGGGGGGGGGGGGGTCCTCCGCCCTCCCTGAGCGCCCTCGGGTGGACGCCCTCTGCGGGTGAGGCGTGCTGAACGCCCTCTGGCTGCAAAGTCAGGTGGACGCCCACGGCGGATCAGAAGTGGGCCACGCCCTCTGACTGCGTAGTCCGGTGGACGGCTTCGGCGGACGAGGAGTGGGCCACGCCCTCTGGCTGCAAAATCAGGTGGACGCCCACGGCGGATCAGAAGTGGGCCACGCCCTCTGGCTGCGTGGTCCGGTGGACGCCCACGTTGGGCGCGGCGAGGCGGACGCCCCCTGGCGGCGTGGCGAGGCGGACGCCCCCTGGCGGCGTGGCGAGGCGGGCGCCCCCTGGCGGCGTGGCTCGTGGCGTGCGGCCCCTGCTGCTCGGGCTGGGCGGCGTGCGGTCCCTGCTGCTCGGGCTGGGCGGCGTGCGGTCCCTGCTGCTCGGGCTGGGCGGCGTGCGGTCCCTGCTGCTCGGGCTGGGCGGCGTGCTGCCCCTGGACCTCGGGCTGGGCGGCGTGCTGCCCCTGGACCTCGGGCTGGGCGGCGTGCTGCCCCTGGACCTCGGGCTGGGCGGCGTGCTGCCCCTGGACCTCGGGCTGGGCGGCGTGCTGCCCCTGGACCTCGGGCTGGGCGGCGTGCTGCCCCTGGACCTCGGGCTGGGCGGCGTGCGGCCCCTGCTGCTCGAGCTGGGCGGCGTGACGCCCCCTGGGCTTCGGAACGGGCGGCGTGACGCCCCTGGGCTTCGGTACGGGCGGCGTGACGCCCCTGGGCTTCGGTACGGGCGGCGTGACGCCCCTGGGCTTCGGTACGGGCGGCGTGACGCCCCTGGGCTTCGGAACGGGCGGCGTGACGCCCCTGGGCTTCGGAACGGGCGGCGTGACGCCCCTGGGCTTCGGAACGGGCGGCGTGACGCCCCTGGACATGGGTTCTTGTGCTGACAGGACCTCGGCGGGCACGCATGCTGGCTGGACCTCGGCGGGCACACATGCTGGCTGGACCTTGGCGGGCACGCACGCTGGGCGGACCTCTGCGGGTTCACACCCTGGCAGGACCTTGGGCACGCATGCTGGCAGGACCTTGGCGGGCACGCACACTGGGCGGACCTCTGCGGGTTCACACCCTGGCAGGACCTTGGCGGGCACGCACGCTGGGCGGACCTCTGCGGGTTCACACCCTCGCAGGACCTCGGCGGGCACGCACACTGGGCGGACCTCGGCCGGCACCTCGGGCGCTCCATCCTGCACACAGAACATATACACACCCCCCGCATTGCCCAAACACATTGACATATCAGACGTGGGGAAGACGGACTGGACACACGAGACAGGGGGACACACCATGCTCACGCCACATGGATCTACATCTACCCCCCCGAGTGTTGGCTCCGGCACCGCCCCCTCGCAGCGCGATCCAGACACAGCGCGGTCCGATGCGGGCGCGTCACGTGACCGCCCCGCGGCACACGTACCGCGCTCGGCAGCCGCGCAGCGCGCACGCCGTGACTTAGCACCGCGCCGGCGCGCTCTGCGTCCGGATCTCGCCACGTGGGGTTTAACAAACTGGACCGGAGCGTCCGTCCAGAGTTGAGGAGGGTCCGTATGGGCAGAATATGCCCATACAGGTACGATTCGCCCTCGTCATCGGAGATCGGAACCAAGTCCAAACCCTCCTCAGCGCAGAGCGCTTCGTACCCGTACCTCCACAACCATTCATCATCAGAGTCATAATCGTACATCGACATTACATAGTTCGGGCCGTCCTTACGGCTCCGGGACGGCGGACTGCGCATAGCAGCGCACTCGCGGACACGGCGGAACGCGCCGCGAGTATGAGGCTATACGCCCCCCGCAAAGAAAAATTTAAAGAAGTGCTTACCTGGGCTCTGGACTCCCCAAATTTACTGGTGGCTGGTTGTACTGTCACGGTAGTCTACCTCGGGCAGAAGCGGAAGCGCAACCGCTGCGCAAACACGCGCTGAAGGGAGCCAGGCACGCAGGTAGCGGGAACAGAATTTATTAAAGGTGCAGTGCACCACAAAACAAGAGGTACATCAATGACCACGGTGACATCAAACACAACCAGCCCTGATGACAAGAAACAATGAAACTAAATACCAACGACACCCGACCACGTGCACAACACAAACCAATAACAAGATGACGTTAATTAACTAAATAAATACCCACGGAACGTTAATTAACGAGACTAAACAAGACTAAAACACAAAACAGGTGAGAGGTGCCCTAGGCACCTCTTACAGAATGTTAATACCATGTGATAAAACTAAGTCTAATGTATGTTTACAGCGGGGTTTCACCAACCACACTTTGAATAACACCCATGGAATCTTCATGGTTCCTCACCTTGATCAAGTAATGTGGAAACGAGCTGCTGGCCTTGTCCTCAACCAATGAAGGAGAATCTTTACAAGCATGTGACCCCGTTCATTATGAACTACAGAACACAGCTGTGTGTATGGTGGATGGTATACAGTGTGTGGTGGATGGTATACAGTGTATGGTGGGTTCACCATATGGAGGGTGTGTGTTTTTAATCTAATTGTGTATCAGAGTGTTGTTGGTGGCATTCTGCACTCTATATGTTACTAAATTTGTTTAAGAGTTTAGAAAGTGTTTAAAGGGCATGGTAGCTCAGTGGTTAGGGCTTTGGGTTTCAATCTGAAGGTTGGGGGTTCAAATCCCAGGACCACTGAAGTTACGAATGTGGGTACTTGAGGAATGCCCTCATTGCTCTAGGGATGTTGTGATGAACCCTGTGCTCACCTTGTAAGTCGCTTTGGATAAAAGCGTCTGCTAAATGACCAAATGTAAATGTAATGTAATGTTAATAGAATATGAAGTGTTTATACGAGTGTGGACGGGGCTAATGTAGCCTTCAACATAGAAATAATCCAACCATAGAACGACGCCACACGGCTGGCTCTCTGGAACGTAACGGGGCGATATGTGAGGGATCACTGCACATACTCAGTGCTTCAGTGATGGATTAGTTCTGTCTGATTGACGTTAACTCGTAAAAACATCGTAGCTTTAGTCAGATGAGTGGTGAACGTTTTGGAGATGAATCGTTGGGTTGCAGGTTCTTTATGAGCTCCAAGCTACTCCCACATGGTTGTTCTGAATGAAGCAGTGTGTGTGATTGGTGTGTTTGGGTTCCACTCGCGCTCCAGGCTCTGCCTCTAAACTGACATACACTCAGCATGGCATGAGCAGAGGGCTTTACAGAGTGGTGGTGCAACACACAACTCGCCCCACAAGTACAACTCACCTCCAAAGTTTAGTTCCATCGTCTTGGTGTTATGTTTCAATATGAAGTGTGTAGTGTAGTGTTGTGTGTGTTCTGTGTGTACTGAACCGTGTGCCCCGTACACAACACTTCATGATTAATACAACGTTCCACCCCTAGTACATATGATATTGCTGGAATCATTCTCAGAGTTTATCTACAAGAGTCATGATATGAAACAATGTTGGTGTGTGTGTGTGTGTGTGTGTGTGTGTGTTTCAGGTTGTGTAATTGTAATCTATCAGCTGAAAGTTGTTCAGATCTGTCCTCATTTCTCAGTTTAAATTCCAGTCTGAAAAATCTGAATCTGAGTTCTAATAATCTGGAAGATTCAGGAGTGAAGGTTCTCTCTGATGGACTGAAGAACCCAGACTGTAAACTGGAGACACTGCAGTAAGTTCATCACTCTCTCTCACTGCATGTAACAGGTGCCTAGGGCAGCCAGAGGGCGCCCTCTGGCTGTGTGGTCGGGTGGGCGCCCTCTGGCTGCCCTAGGCACCTGTTACATGCAGTGAGAGAGAGTGATGAACTTACTGCAGTGTCTCCAGTTTACAGTCTGGGTTCTTCAGTCCATCAGACCACCGGACTACGCAGCCAGAGGGCGTCTCCAACGCCTCGTACACAGAGGGCGCCGACCGGACCACGCAGCCAGAGGGCGCCCACCTGTTTTGGTGTTTTGGTGTCCCTACACCTTTAAAATAAATCCTGTTATTCTGCTACCTGCGTGCCTGGCTCCCTTCAGCGTGTTAGGACGCTGTGGCTTTGTGCTTCTTCTGCGCAGCCTCTTTAGAGCTAGGTAGCGAGCGTGACACTGCACTTACACTAAACAGAACCACCACATGTTCTATTACACTAAATCACTCTGATACAGAACCTGATAGATTTTCTCTTTGACTTCCTGTTTGTTTGATGTAATATTCTGATCATCATTAAATATAAAACTCTCTTCATTGTAATGATTTATTATTTATGATGTTATTGTTTAAGAACACTGATTGTGAGGTGATTTGGTATGTTCTCTGTGTCTGTGCAGGTTGAATTGTTGTGGTTTAACAGAAGAAGGTTTTGTTGCTATCACGATAGTCTACCTCGGAATAAAGCGGATGCGCATAGGAAGCGCAGAGCCTCTGCGTTTACACGCGCTGAAGGGAGCCAGGCACGCAGGTAGCAGAGAACAGGTTTATTTAAAGGTGCAGTGCACCAAAAAACATGAGGTACAAACGACTAGTGACATATAACCCAACGACCAGCACCGATGACGAGAAACAATGGAAATAAATACAAAAAGACACCCGACCACGTGCACAAAACAAACCAATGGCAATAAGGAGTTAATTAACAAAACTAATGAGCAATGAATGTTAATTAACTCAAACGAATGGAACGAAAGACAGAACAGGTGACAGGTGCCCTAGGCACCTGTTACAGTTGCTTTGGCTTCAGCTCTGAGAACACTTCATCAAACCTGAGAGAACTATATCTGAACTTCAATAAACCAGGAGAATCAGGAAAGAAACTCCTCACTGATCTACAGAATGATCCTTAATGTAACCTGAAGATACTACTGTGAGACACACACACACACACACACACACACAAAGACTGGTATTTCCTCTGATGATGTCTGATCTGGTTTCTTCTCTCCTACAGAATCTGATCTATGATTTGTCTATAAATTTGTTATAAGTACACCTTTTTTATAACAATATATCCTTATTAACAATAAAGAAAACAAAAAAGAAAGAAATATAGATCAATTTAGAACAAAGAATAATTTTATTAACTTTGTTTTTAGTTTGTAACAGAAACGAATGAAATTCTTATTTAAACTAGAAACATTTTTGAACTGACTGGCATTTGATACTGAAAAATGAAATTAAATAAAATCATTAAATAATAATAAATTCAAATACATCAGCAACATTTTTTTATCAAAATGAGGAAGTCAGAACTAATAGCTACAACGCGCCCGTTTTGCAGCGCACAGCTTTTCTGAATAGCTTTCATAAAGCAGGATGATTGCTGGCTATACGCGTCACGTTTTCGATTAATTAAGAAAAAAATTCAAGCGGCTTATCAGCGTGATTGTGGTGTGATGTCTTTAAGTGACGCCTTCATTTATTTGGCTTCATGCTGTCCGCTGCCAACATTTTAAGACACGGAAGACACACCGGTCTTTCTTCGTGTCCACCTTAGTTACAGCGCTGCATACGCTTCGTCATTTAGCTTTCGGTTGACTTTTGTTGGTCTCATTATCTTCGTCTCTCTCCGCCATCCCTGTTAAATATTTTTCCAAGTTGTCTCTTGAGGGTTTGTTCAGTACACTTTTTTTTTTTTTTTTTTTTTTTTTTTTTTTTTTCCGTGTCCTGCCTGGCTGATGTCTGAGTGTCTAAATCAGGCCCAACAGTTTTGATTTTACAAGTGGAGCATACAGGCATTTCTCCATGATGCTCCACTTGGTATATATTTAAAACTTTATTGTAAATTCTTTTGGGGATCATATCGGTACAGCAAACACAGAAAAGAAAAAGGAAAAAAAGAGGTATACGAAAGTGGTGGGAGGAAAGAAGAAAAGACCAAAAGAGAGGAAAGAAAAAAAAAAAAAAAAAAAAAAAAAGAGAAAAGAAAAGAAAATAAATAAATAAATAAATACAATAATATATATATATATATATATATATATATATATATATATATATATATATATATATATATATATATATATATATATTTATATATATATATATATATATATATATATATATATATACACACACACACACACATATACACACATACATACATATACATGGACATACATACACACACACACACACACACACATATACATATATATATACACCCACATACACACGTACATACACATGCACAAACATACACATGCTCATATATATCTACATAAACATCACATACTCCATATACGCATCTACGCATAAGTACACACATGCCCATACGCACATATATATATATATATATATATATATATATATATATATATATATATATATATATATATATATATATATATACACACACATACATACATATACATACACACATACATATAAATACACACACATCCATACCTACATTTACCTTCATATACTAAAATTAATTACAATTTCCAGTATAAATATATTTATTTATTTAAACTATTCTTTTAATTGATTTTATAAATTAACGAAAAGAAAGACAATTTTAAGAAACCAGGATCTGAGTACCTGTTTGTGTGCAGTTGTGAGCATGCAAGTAGATGAAAGATTTCTTCCATAGGAATGTCAAATGGGAATTTGTAGTAGTGACTGTGGGGGACCCCCGGCCCCGACCCCAAGGCCCGAGGCAGACACCAGGAAGACCAGGGCCGAAGGCACCGCGGAGGTCCCAGGCGCAGCGCCCCCAGGGGCCCCAATGCAGGGACAACCACACACCCCACCCCCCCGAACGGACCCAAAGGGAGAGCCGAGGGAAGCCCCCAGCAGCCCCCCGCTGAGCCCCGGGGTCAGCAGCCCCAAGCCCTCAGACCCCGCCGGCACCCGCCACGCCAGAGCAGATCCGACCATGGACACGGAGGCCCGGGACCCCGAGGCGCGCCACCCCCCAGCCAGGGCCCCCCGGGGCCACGGGGCCCAAACCCAACCAGGCAGCCACCAGGCCCAGCCAGCACACCCCCCGGCGCCCAGCCCCCGAAACCGAGAGCCACCAGCCCACCAGAGGGCAAAGGGTACAACCCCCCCGGGAGGGGAATGCGATGCGGAGGTGAGGGCCACCATTAGGTGGACCCCAGATGACCCAGGAGAGGGAGCAGACCAGGCCCCAGCCTGACAAATACACATTCACACACAAACGCACTCATACCATCCCACCCTCATACTCACCAACTCATTCGCAGTAAACATATACAGTAACATATACGCCACACTCACTCATACTCCCCATACACACTCTATACACACTCTGGGTCCAGGACATGCGTCCTCCCCCTATTGGTGGAAACCCACATCCGGACCCAAAGGGTAAGCCCATTCTCTCCAGGGTGGAGAGGAGGGGACGGCCAAAGCCACGAACCCGCAAGGCCGTCCCACAGCCCGGGCTGCACCAGACCGGCAGGGCAAACCCCCGCCACGGTGAGGACCCGCCCCCGACCACCGCCGAGCACCACCAACAGCCAAGCAGACACCCCCAGCCGAGCGCCCGCCAGACCCCGGCGACAAGCCCGGCCAGAGGAATGACCGCACAGCCCAGGGCGATGACCCAAGAATCCAAACAGGCCCAGGGAAACCAGAATACCGGCCCCGCCCCCACCACCCCCCCAAGCCCCGCAGCCCACCCACCGCCCCCACCCCCACCAGATGGACTGCCCCTTATTGACCTACCCCCCACCCCAAGCGGCATAACGGGAAACGGGGGAGTGGCTTAAGACCCCCACACACACACCTCCACCCCCAGATATGCTGTTGATGCGTGTTGTTTTTTAAGGTGCAATTAAAAGGGGGAGAAGGGGGAGGTCGGCACATGATCTGACCCAGAGACGTGCACCCCCACTCCAGCCCAAAACCCTAAGTGTCTATGTATAATGTTGGGAGCAGGCCCAGGCAACAGGGGTGAGACCGCTTAGCAGCCCCACCCACTGCACGCCACATAATGCCCATTCCCAAGGCCCTATATGTGAGTGTCATGAGAGTGTTAGTAGTGAATGTCTAGGGTGTATAATAAAATTGGGGTCCAGGTGGTCATGGAACCCCAAAGCCCTACATGAGTGGAATCGAAGTGAAGAGGATGGAGGGATGCGACAAGGGATGGGAAGAAACAACTGGGGGCGCAAACGCCCCCCAGGGAGCCAGCCCCCCCACTGACCCCAGTAGGAGATAGAGAGACTCAACTATACGCCATGTTAATGCTTGTGTTTGCCAAATTGCAAACTTAGATGCAGTGTCAGATACCAGAGAAATAAAAGTTAAAAGGGTGCTGGATGTGAAAGAAAATGAGATATATAGGGTTGCCTTGTGAAGTATTTGTGTGTGTGGTTCCGCATGTTTTTTAAAAAGGAGGAAAAAGAAAAAAAAGTGAGAGAAAGGTGTATTAACAGAAGGAAATGAAAAGAAAAGAGAAGGAAGAAAGAAGGAAAAAAAACAAAAACACAGCCCTAACCCTGTTCACCTCCATCAGTGAAAGCATTATACAGAGCTGTGCGTTATTTATCTTTACCAGTAAATTTGCTGTTTAACTAAATACTTTATATATTAGGACTAACCTAAGCTATCCTAATATAACTCAGGTTTATCCTAATAAAGCCACGGGGTGACCTCTCTATCCCTGTACAGCTGACCATTGACATATAGTTTGTCTACAGCCACTGTAGCTCGGATACCTTCAGTAATGTATTTTTTTCTAATTGGAAATAATACTTGCCTCCTATCGAGAATCTCTTTAGGAAATTGATCATTCACACTGTAATGTGTACCACGCAGCTCTCTGCCCTGACTCCTTACCTGCTCTTTCTGTTTAAAGTGCTCGAAATTAGCAACAATAGGTCGAGGGCGCTTGTTATCGGGCTTTTTGCCGCCGAGCCGGTGAACACGATGAAAAGTTTTTTACCGTCTCAGATGGAAGTTTCAGCTGCTGCTGGATGAACTCACGAACTGAAGTTTCTGCGTCCTCTTCAGCTCGCTCTGCAATCCCAAAAAAAAGTGTTCAGTACACTGAAAAGTGTTCAGTACACTTAATATCACTTGCTCTGTGATTTGTTGTTAGGTGCCTCAGGGGGGTGCGCCCCCCCAGGCACCCCCTCAGGGGGGCACTCCCCACTATTTGAGAAGTACTGACTTAAAGAAAGAAAGAAAAAGGAACGAATCAAACAGAAAGAATCAAACAAAATCAGATCATAAAGACAAAGTTCATGTGGAACAAAGCACTTTAGGAAATGTGGATGTGACCTGCAAAGTGAGAAACAGCTCAAAGAAAAAGGACAATGTCCTTTAAATGAATCCAGTCATTAAAGGTGATGTAGTTTTAGTTGGTAGCTGTAGTCACACGGCCAAGAGTAAGCTCAGCGCACAGCTTGGTTATATTACCACCAAAGGGCAGCACTGAGAATGTGGTACACAAAGTGATCCTGAACGAGGAAATATTCATCATTCATTCATTCATTCATTCATTCATTATCTTCCGCTTTATCCTATATTAGGGTCGCGGTGGGGTTCCCCATGCCCATCCAGGGGAGAACGTTTCGGGAACTGGGCAGATAGACCCAGGACAGGGCGCCAATCCATCGCTGGGCACACACTCACTCACACAGGCACACTCTATATGGGGCAATTTTGAGAATTCAATTGACTTGATCCATGTTTTTGGACTGTGGGAGGAAACCGGAGAACCTGGAGGAAACCCACGCAGACACGGGGAGAACATGGAAACTCCACCCAGATGGGGATTCGAACCGGGAATCCCTAGCGCTGAGAGGCGAACGTGCTAACCACTAGCCACCGTGCCGTCCGAGGAAATATTACTCAGTTTAAATACATTTATTTTTGTTCTTGATGAACATTTTCAGGCAGAACTTCTCTGTGAAGCACGGGTTCTTTACTAGTCATAAAATAAAATGCAGTATGAAAAATTATGGAAGTCACAGTGCAAAAAAAACTGTGATTGTTTTAAATTCTTAACAAAAGTAGAAGCTAAATTTATTTAGCATTTTTTAAATAATGTTTTTATATTAATATTTAAATAAAAATGTTTAATTTAATATTTTATATTAAAATAATATGATGAAGTACAATATGTACAAGATTACAAATTGTTACAAATAAAATATAATTTTTTATATTTAGAGTTTTCCTCTAAAATATATAAAATAAGTCATTAAAATATATTAGTTATTTCTGTGTTTCATGTATATTAATAAAAACATATTTAAATGGAAACGCAGTCGACAGTTTTAGCTAAAGTGTCCCATAGTGTTAAAGTTTTCTAATCAGTGTATAGAAAATACAACAGAATCGTGGACAAAATCTTAAACAGTCCGTTTAGGAACTTTGGAGACACTTTCTTTATTGATGGCATGTTTAGAATGCGCAGATGTCAACTGGGGGGCGCCGAGTGTACGACTGTGTCGGAATCTTGAAACGATTCGGAGCGAGGTCTGAGGTGAAAAATGGCGGGAATTCCCGGTTCGAATCCCAATCTGGTTCGAATCCCAATCTGGTAGAGTTTGCATGTTCTCCCCGTGTCTGTGTGGGTTTCCTCCGGGTTCTCTGGTTAACTCCCGCAGTCCAAAAAAATGGATCAAGGTGAATTGAATTCTCCAAATTGTGTGGTTGAGTGTGTGGTTGAGTGAGTGTGTGTTCAGTGATAGATTGCCCCCGTGTCCTGGGTGTATCTGCCCAGCGCCCAAGAAGCTCTCCCCTGGATAGGCATGGTGAACCCGCCCCCACGAACCTAATAGAGGACAAAGTGGAAGATAATGGATGGATATTTATATGAGGGTTCCAAAGAGGATTCAGACGATGACACTTTGTAAATGCTGTCTTTAGATCTGATGGAGAATGTTTGTATGATGGAGAGAGGAACAAGTGTCAAAAGCGCCATCCGACCAACGGCGGCGCTGCGCGGTGTTATGCCGGGGTGAGCTGCTAAGAAGCAAGCCAGGTGACCAGGTAAACACCGCTGAAGGCCCGGCAGGACTTGCCGGGAGCAAAATACTAATAAAACAAACGAAGACAAAGCACCTCACGCAACATACGCGTGCACCACATAAACGAACATATACATATACAATGCTGGCCTGCTGACTCAGGGCACATGTGCACTTTAAGTGTGGTCAGCAGGCCACATGTGATTAGGTAGGACCCAATCCCAGTACTAGGGGATGGGCCCTACCTACGGAAACCCCGAACAGAAAAAAACTAAATGAGAAAACGGGGGGGAGTGGCCTAGCACTCCCAACCCTGACAACATGTCACAGAACGTTCTGCTTTAGATTTTGAGAGGGTTCCATTCAAACATTAAGTCATGATCCTGAATGAAATGGAGCTCATGCTGAATGTTTCTCTCTCCTGTCGTTCTGTTATTTTGGTAAAAAAAAAAAAAAAAAAAAAAAAAAAAAAAAAAAGGTTTATAATTATTCATTACAATGAATAAAACCACAGATTTCATGTTGAATGAACACATGATTAATGATAAACAACTCAGAGGGGGGTGGTATTGTTAACGATGTCATACGGCTCAGTCAATCAGATTTAAGGACCTGTCTCCTGTTTATTATGAACATGGTCATCATCAGACCACATGAGTCTCCATGTCTGATGTTGTGGGGATCAGATATCTCACTAGTTCACTAAAATCTGATGTTTCTGTTCTCCAGCGGGGGGTCCACACCCCGGCCCAAGCGTTCATCTTTCTCATATAGTGAAGCAGAGTGGGCGGGGTCAGCGGAGGTTCCTGCAGCCCTGGATGGAGTAGAAGACACCAGGATACATCGCTCATCACGGCAAAAGACAGAGGCGCTGAACGGACCTGATGCTGGTGCTTGTGGGGACCCGCCGCTTTTGCGTGGCCCTCAGCGCGAGAGGATGAAAGAGTCTACATGGACCGGGATGGAGCACACAACGGGCCCAACGATGGAGAGAGGACGTCAGGAGCTCGGAGGCTGGAAGACATCAGAGTCTCTCCCTGTCTCTTCATGGTGGTTTGCCCACATGGAGAACATCACTGGAGAACATTTCAGGTGCTGAACGAATACAGGACAGGACAGTCTGCCAATCCATCACTGCACACACACAGTATATAGGGGCAATTTAGACCAGCCAATTCACCTTGAATCCATGTTTTTGGACTTCCCATGTGGACACAGGGAGAACTCCACCCAGATTGGGCTTAGAACCTGGATGCCCCTGCTGAGAACAGATGTTAGAACCACTACACCCCCATGCTGCCCTCATGTTAAAGTCCTTTAACTAAAATTACACAAAGATCATTTTGTAAATCATTAAATATGGAAACCCATTTCCACCCCAAAGAAATAAAAAAAAACCATTAGAGGAAAAAAATACGGAGCCCCTATAGAGTTAATTGTCTCGTGCTCACAAGTTATCTTGGGCTCTCCACATAATAAGTCGGAACTTTACTGTCAACCAGGTCTAAAATATAAAGACATGACATTTATTCCTGCCAGTCCTCATGAATATCTCATTAATGAGAGACGTTTAAAACACATTTTAAAGGTCTGTTTCGCAACGTAGATGACATCATAACATTTCTTCAACAGCATCTGCGAGATTCGGGTCGTCTCCATGGCAACAGGTGATGACGGACGTAGACGAGCTTTAGCGTCGTTCCTAATACACAAGTGTACACAGAACGGAATTTCGTTGCAAACAGCACTCCTGTAATTTGTGATGGACGTTGTTCAATAGATCACAGAATGGACATGAATGTCTAAATAAGCAG
Organism: Corydoras sp. C115; assembly: GCA_019802505.1. Classification (NCBI taxonomy): domain Eukaryota; kingdom Metazoa; phylum Chordata; class Actinopteri; order Siluriformes; family Callichthyidae; genus Corydoras; species Corydoras sp. C115. Next base: position 57,277 of record JAFMOC010000542.1, on the reverse strand, counting down.
CAGCATGGTAGAACAATGAGAATAAAACTTTCAAATGTAAATGTTTTAGAATATATAACTGCACACAGTGAAATTATATTAAAGTGCAACAGTGAGAAACGAGTCCTGTGGAGTTTAGATTGTTCATGTAGACATATATATATATATATATATATATATATATATATATATATATATATATATATATATATATATATATATATATATATATATATATATATATATATATACACATACAGAGAACTAAATTCAAATGAATCTGCAGTGTGTATGTAGGTATGAGTTCAGCAGTCTGATGGTCTGGAGGAAGAAACTATTACAGAACCTGGTGGTCCTGCACCCAACGTTCCGGAAGCGCTTTACAGCGGTCCACAGTGAAGGGTAAGGGGGATCTCTGATGAGGTGTTTGGACCGGGATACAGCACCTATGGAGTCACAGGAGAAAACCAAAACAGAACACACAAGAAAACGAACGTGCTGCACTGGCACGTAACACAGCGTATTGATGGAGGAGAGAGAAGACCCAATGATGTTCTCCACCGTCCTCAGCACTCAGAGATTCTGCAGCCTCCACACCACACAGAGATGCAGCTGGTCAGAATGTTCCATATTGTGCTCCTGTAGAATGTCGTGAGGACCGGTGGGGGCTTTTTGACCAGTGATGTGGTGTTCAGAGACCAGGTAAGGTTATTTGTGATGCCCACCACCTCCACAGCTGTATTGTTGATGAAGAGTGGAGCGTGGTGGTGCTGATGCTTCCTGAAGTCCAGAATGATTTCTTTTGTTTGATCCACATTCAGGATCGAGATGTTCGCATCGCACCAACCCGCCAACAGCTCGACCTCTCTATGGACCAGGTCATCGTCATCCTCCATGATGATCAGTGTAGTATCATCGTGTGTCATTACAGTGAACAATTACAGGGGCGCAGAATACAACCTTGAGGGGAGCCAGTGCTGAGGAGGATGTTTCTGGAGGTGTTCTTTAGCGACTGTGGGGCCTTTCAGTGAGGACATCTAGGAACCAATAGGAACCAAGGATGGGGGGATGAAGGGGTTCAAAACACAACCTATGAAAAAAAATATACACACATAAACACATTTACAATAAAAGAAAAAAAAAGATTAGAAACAAAAACGGATTTTATTCATAAGATATTTAAAGTAAAGAGTTTAGTTTATTAATAGAATCATCTTGTGGAATAAAGGTCTAACAGTTCTTATTGAACTAGTCTGGTTCAGGAACCAGTTTGTTCCAGTTCCTCCTGGTACCAAGAACCAATGAGGTTCGATCATCGTGCACTCTCCTTTAAATCCTTTACCTTCAGTCCGCTGTTATGAACCCGCTCCTGTCTTATTGCACCACACTGCCGTCTAGTGGTGATAACTGTGCACAGCAGCAGCTCTCAATACTGACTGATCGGGAGGGAATCTTTAAACAGTCTGTTCTGTGTGGAACCTTCTTTTTGGGTTTAAATCAAACGCTTAGAACCGACCTCAGATCAGTCTGTATTTTTATTGATGACTAAAAAAGCCATCGGCCACTAAAATCACCTTTAAACGACGTTCACCTGACGTCACTGGTTTGAAAGGCGGAGGCAGGGCGGGGAGTAAACCTCTGGCTGTTCGGTAAAAGTGAAAGTCTTTGGATGAAGAAGGAAAATAAAGTGGATCTGAAGAAAAGACGGTAAGTTTCTCAATCTATTGTCGAATCGGACTCTGTACCCGGATGTAGAGGCGTCTCTGCTGTTTGGAAATGATGTCGATATTAAGTCATTAATTTAATGTTTAGAAATATGACGTGTTTTCCGCTCAGATCTGTTCCCTTAAATGTTTCCTTGATCCTCCACCTGAAGCAGGATGACGTCACAACTACAAATGACTGAATAAATACAAACAAGACGCCGAATCTAACGAGATTTATTCCGAACACAAAGGAACAAGTTCTTCTTTCTGCTCTTTATTTGATTTGAATGATATTTAGAGAGACATCAAAAGATTTCGCTTTGCTTCTGTGATGTTTCAAAGATCAAAGCCTTGTTTACTATAAAACCGAAGCTTGTGAATCTATTGATTGTTGATCAAATGAATGTAACATGAATAACTCTGTAAATAACAACTGATCTATTAATTTGTCAGCTAAGAATTGAACCTAATGATTAGATCTGTGTCTTTGTTCTTTTAATCAATATGTTGATCTGTTTAATCAATCTCCATTTGTTAAATATCTGTACATGGCTGTCCTACATTGTTGTTGCTGCCTGGCCGCTCAAGGAGTAAGTAAGTAAGTAAGTAAGTAAACTTTATTTATATAGCACTTTTCATAGGCACAGGCCACAAAGTGCTTTACAAAAGGATAAAACATAAAAAATAAAAGAGAAATAAACACAATAAAAGCACAATTTACACCACATAAAACATAAAAACATAAAAAGCACAACAACCAAGACAGGCATTTGGGCTAGCCCATTTGCCCAAATGCCTGTTTAAACAGATAAGTCTTTAACTGTTTTTTAAAAGAGTCCGCCAATCTTAAAAAAGGGGGCAAAGAGTTCCACAGTTTGGGAGCAACAGCCTCGAATGCTCGATCGCCCCGAGTCTTTAACCAAGTGCGAGGAACAGATAGTATGTTCGAATAGTTAGACCGGAGCGAACGAGCTGGTATGTGTTGATGGAGCAGACCAGACACATACATAGGAGCCTGATTGTGTAATGCTCTAAAAGTAAGAGTTAAAATTTTTCAATAAATCCGGTATTCAACAGGAAGCCAGTGCAGGGATATTAAAAGTGGGGTTATGTGGGAACGTTTGTTTGCTTTTGTCAGCAGTCTAGCAGCAGCATTTTGAATTAACTGCAGCCGGCTACGAGCAGACATGCTGAGAGAGGAAAACAGGACATTACAGTAGTCTATACGAGATGAGATAAACGCATGTACCAGCATCTCTAGTTCTGCGTTTGAAACTATAGACCTCAGTTTACTGATATTCCTCAATGGAGGATGAGTTCCCCATTGAGTCTTGGTCCTCCTAAGGATTCTTCTTTAAATAACAACATAAAAGGGAGTTTTTTCTTGCCACTGTCACTTCGGCTTGCTCTTTGGGGGTTTTAAGGCTTTTCATTCTGTAAAGCTGCTTTGTGACAATGTACTGTTGTAAAAAGCGCTATGTAAATAAATAACTTGAACTTGATTGGTCGATGGCAAAGCTCTCAGATGTTTAATGCAGAAACTCTAAAGCTGGGCTCTCTGTGTTGCTTTCTTCGTCCTTGTTGGTTGGTTGATGATTTGTCCTGCACTTGTTTCTGATGAAGCTGTCCGTGGTTCGGTTCTTGGTCTGTATAAACACTCGTGGTTTCAGGGCGGTTCCTTTTACAGGTATGTTCCTGCATGTTGGTTCTTGTGCATTGTTTGTCTGGTTCTGCTTCATGGTTCTCCTTCATTAAACCTGTTGATTGATGATCTTCCTCACAGACGCTTGTTTTTGTTTAAATTCAGTAAAGCTGCTTCTTCTCATGTTTATTCTCTACAAACTCAGTGCTACAGCTTCACTGTCTTCAGTTTTATTATTATTATTGTTGTTTGATGACGTGGTAATAAATCACAGTGGAAGCACCAAAAATACAGAAAATACTGTGTGAACTGCAGAATATGATCCATTTAAAATGAGGTTCTAGATAATTACGTTCGTTGGTATTCTGCTGAATCACAGTTTAATTTACAAAGAACTGAATAGATTATTACCAATAAATAAAGAGATGAGCAAGAAAAGAGATTCATTGGATTAAAAGTTCATTTGAAAACGTTCTAAGTTCCAGATGATGGTACGTCCTGAGTTCTGAGGTACAGAACATGTTCCCACATTCTTTAATGTTTTATGACAACACATTGATGGAACGTTGGAGACAGGTTCTAATCTTTCTGATCATACAGTTGATGTTCTGCAGATGTTCTCTACATCTGTGTTCAGGTTCTAATCTGTAGGAGGAAAGATGGAATTCAAAATGAGTCTCTTTGATCAACGGAACACCAAGAAAGTGGAGAGGTGAGGAACCCATGTTCTCTGGTTCACCCATGTTCTCTGGCTCTGATTAGATCAGTACACAGTATCATGATGAAGATGGAGATCTGTAATGATGATGTAATGTTGATGTTCTTCAGTCTGATTCAGGGTGAGAGATCAGATTCACCTGAACCCAGCTGTGTCTCCATGAAGAGTGATCACTCCATGGACCGACCAATAAACTTTAAACATGTAGTCAGTTTTCCTGTTCTGAGGTCAGTACAGTCTCATATATTAGTTTCTCACTCACAGAATCAACTGATAAAATAATTAAATTACTTAAAGAATGAGTTAGTGAATCTGAAATGAATGAATGATGAAATCCAGCAGGGTTTAATGGGTTTGAGATCTTTATTGATGTTTGATTTCTTTACAGAATCCAGGAGAAGAAATTAAAGATGAAGAATATAAATCGGATGGAATCCATCTTTAAGGTGTCTACAGTGTCTGATTCAATGTTTCAGGAAATGGATTAGAATGATTGATGATTTGATCTCCATGTGTAATGATGTAATAAGACTGGAGTTTGATTTGGATCACTCTACACCAACTCTGAGTTCTGAATCCACACTTTCATTAATTATCAATTATATTACACTAATTACTCTATAGTCCCTTATATGGTTCCTCCAGAGCCTCATCTCTACAGCTGTATGGTTCTTCTTCTGATCATCTGGTTCTGTTTATTCCTCACCAGGAACTGGAGAACAAACTCATCACTCTGTTAAAGAATGAACTGAAAAACTTCATGAAGGTTCTGAGTTCAGATTACCCATCATGCTCTGAGAGGAAGATCTGTGAGGAAGATCAGAGTATCAGAGAAGGATTGTTGAAGATCACACTGCAGGTCCTGAAGAACATGAAGCAGATAGCCCTCGCTACCACACTGCAGAACAGTAAGAACCCTGAACCATGGAACTAGAACATCACTTTAGTCATGGCCAAAAGTTTTGAGAATGACACAAATATTATATTTTCACATGATCTGCTGCCCTCTGGTTTTTATGTGTGTTTGTCAGATGTTTTTTATCACATACAGAAATATAATTGCAATCATATTATGAGTAACAAAAGCTTTTATTGACAGTTAGAATGAGTTAATGCAGCAAGTCAATATTTGCAGTGTTGACCCTTCTTCTTCAGGACCTCTGCAATTCTCCCTGGCATGCTCTCAATCAACTTCTGGACCAAATGCTGACTGATAGCAGTCCATTCTTGCACAATCAATGCTTGCATTTTGTCAGAATGTGTAGGTTTTGTTTGTCCACCCATCTCTTGATGATTGACCACAAGTTCTCAATGGGATTAATATCTGGGGAGTTTCCAGGCCATGGACCCAAAATCTCTATGTTTTGTTCCCTGAGCCATGTAGTTATTACCTTTGCTTTATGGCAAGGTGCTCCATCATGCTGGAAAAGGCATTGTTGATCACCAAACTGCTCTTGGATGGTTGGGAGAAGTTGCTCTCGGAGGACATTCTGGTACCATTCTTTATTCATGGCTGTGAGAGAGCCGATTCCCTTGGCTGAGAAGCAACCCCACACATGAATGGTTTCAGGATGCTTTACAGTTGGCATGAGACAAGACTGGTGGTAACGCTCACCTCGTCTTCTCCGAATAAGCTGTTTTCCAGATGTCCCAAACAATCAGAAAGGGGATTCATCAGAGAAAATTACTTTACCCCAGTCCTCAGCAGTCCATTCCCTGTACCTTTTGCAGAATATCTTATTCTGGAGAGAAGTGGCGTCTTTGCTGCCCTCTTTGAGACCAGGCCTTGCTCCAAGAGTCTCCGCCTCACAGTGCGTGCAGATGCACTCACACCTGCCTGCTGAGCAAGCTCTGCACTGCTGGTAGCCCGATCCCGCAGCTGAAACACTTTTAAGAGACGGTCCTGGCGCTTGCTGGTCTTTCTTGGGCACCCTGGAGCCTTTTTGCAAACAATGGAACCTCTCTCCTTGAAGTTCTTGATGATTCGATAGATTGTTGACTGAGGTGCAATCTTTCTAGCTGCGATACTCTTCCCTGTTAGGCCATTTTTGTGCAGTGCAATGATGACTGCATGTGTTTCTTTAGAGATAACCACGGTTAACAGAAGAGAAACAATGATGCCAAGCACCAGCCTCCTTTTAAAGTGTCCAGTGGTGTCATTCTTACTTAATCATGACAGATTGATCTCCGGCCCTGTCCTCATCAACACCCACACCTGTGTTAATGGAGCAATCACTGAAACGATGTTAGCTGGTCCTTTTAAGGCAGGGCTGCAATGAAGTTGAAATATGTTTTGGGGGATAAAGTTCATTTTCTAGACAAATATTGTCTTTGCAATTAATTGCTGTTAACCTGATCACTCTTTATAACATTCTGGAGTATATGCAAATTGCCATTATAAAAACTGAAGCAGTAGACTTTGTAAAAATTAATATTTGTATCATTCTCAAAACTTTTGGCCATGACTGTAGATCGGTTCCTCTACCAGAGATGATGATGGAAGCTATAATGTTCCTGCTGATATCAGTCTTAATGTTTCTAATGTCTTTATTGATCATGTTCTTCTGTTTATTAGAGATGATCTCTGTGTATCAGAAGAAACTCAAATCCAAATTGAAAGATAAATATCACATAATTAATGAAGGAACCTCACAGTCTGGAAGTTCAGCACTTCTCAATGAGATCTACACAGAGCTCTACATCACAGAGGGGTGGAATGCACAGATCAATCGTGAACATGAGGTTAAACAGATTGAAGCAGCATCCAGGAGACCAGCAACTCAGGAGATATCCATCAAATGTAGTGACTTGTTTAAAGAACCATCCATCAGAACCGTACTGACTAAAGGAGTCGCTGGAATTGGAAAAACCGTCTCGGTGCAGAAGTTCATTCTGGACTGGACTGAAGGAGAACAGAATCAGGACGTGACCTTCATGTTCCCGCTTCCTTTTAGAGAGCTGAACTTAATGAAGCAGAAGAATCTCAGTCTGATGGAACTTCTTCAGTATTTTTACCCTGAAATGAGGGAAGTTCAATCAATAAACTGGGAGTTCCATAAAGTTCTGTTCATCTTTGATGGTCTGGATGAGTGTCGACTTCCTCTGAACTTCCAGAACAATCAGATCCTGTGTGATGTCACAGAAGCAGCTTCAGTAGATGTTCTGCTGACCAACCTCATCAAGGGGAAACTGCTTCCCTCTGCTCTCATCTGGATCACCTCTCGACCGGGAGCAGCCAATCAGATTCCTCCTGAGTGTGTAGCTCAGGTGACTGAGGTACGAGGGTTCAGTGGTCCTCAGAAAGAAGAATATTTCAGGAAGAAGATCAAAGAGCAGAGTCTGTCCAGTAAAATCATCTCCCACATTAAGTCATCAAGAAGTTTGTACATCATGTGTCACATCCCTGTCTTCTGCTGGATCACAGCCTCTGTTTTAGAGAGAATGCTGGGTGGAGCAGAAAGTGGAGAAGTCCCCAAAACTCTGACTCAAATGTTCACCCACTTCCTGATCTTTCAGATCAAACACAAGAACCAAAAGTACCAGAAGAACCGTGAGCTGGATCCTCAGCAGATCAGAGAGAGTGTTCTGGCTCTGGGAAAACTGGCTTTCCAACAGCTGGAGAGAGGAAACCTGATCTTCTATGAGGAAGATCTGAGAGACTGTGGGATTGATGTTGGAGAAGCAGCAGTGTACTCAGGAGTCTGCACCCAGATCTTCAGACAGGAACCTGAACTTCACCTGGGGAAGGTCTTCAGCTTCATACACCTGAGCGTTCAGGAGTTTTTAGCTGCTTTATTTACATTTCTCTGTTTCATCGAGAACAAAGCAGCAGAACCACAAACCTCTGCTCTGTCTGACCTGTTCAACAAGTCCACCATGTCTGAGTTCCTGAAGAGGGCCGTGAACAAGACCTTACAAAGTCCCAATGGACACCTGGACCTGTTCCTCCGCTTCCTTCTGGGTCTCTCACTGGAGTCCAATCAGAAGCTCTTACGAGAACTGCTGCCACGGACTGGAATTGATTCCTACAGTAAACAGGAAACAGTGCAGTACATCAAGGAGAAGATCAATGAGAAGCTCTCTCCAGAGAAATCCATCAATCTGTTCCACTGTCTGAATGAACTGAAGGATGAGTCTCTGGTGCAGGAAGTTCAGACTTACCTGATGAGAGGTTACGGGTGTCTCAGAGGAGTTAGTCTGTCTCCAGCTCAGTGGTCAGCTGTGGTGTTTGTGTTACTGAACTCAGATCAGCAGCTGGATGAGTTTCATTTGGTTAAATATTATCCATCAGAGGAATGTTTATTGAATCTGCTGCCAGTGGTGGAAGCTTCCAGAACAGCTGTGTGAGTTTGATTAATTTAATAAAATATTAGAACTGTACTGTTCTAAACATCAATCAGAACCTTCTGAGCAATCCGAATGCAGAACTGAACTGAGGTACTGAATGTGTTTCTAATGGAACTTGTACAGTCTGGAACCGATACAGGTTACATCGGTACAGAAGGTACAGAGGTTCTATCATTGTGTGGCTTTGATGTTTTAATATCAGGATGTCCATATATAGAACTTCCTGCTGTACAAGTTTCACTTCATCATCAATATTCTATATTTAATTTAATTAACATGTTGAATTATTAATCAAATTCACAAACAGTATAATTTAATAAACTTATTTTATATCAGAACATTTTCATTATTTATATTAATGTAATCAATCATAGTTAATGACCTTACATTCATTATTCATTATACTAATATACAACTCTGTGTGTGTGTGTGTGTGTGTGTGTGTGTGTTTCAGGTTATCTGGTTGTAATCTATCAGGTGAAAGTTGTTCAGCTCTGTCCTCAGTTCTCAGTTTAAACTCCAGCCTGAAAAATCTGGACCTGGGTTTTAATAATCTGAAGGATTCAGGACTGAAGGTTCTCTCTAATGGACTGAAGAACCCAGACTGTAAACTGGAGACACTGCAGTAAGTTCATCACTCACTCACCACACTTACACTAAACACAACCATGACATGTTCTATGAATTAGGAAACAAAAACGCAGCATTTACAATCTGTCTTCATCTTTTTTTCTTCTTTTCTTTTTTCATTTTGTCATGCTATACATAACGCCACCTACTGGTGAATGTTACATAAAGAACACAACAATCCCCCACTTTACTTCAGAATAGAGCATTATTAACATCCATCCATCCATCCATTATCTTCCGCTTGTCCGGGGTTTGGGTCACGGGGCAGAAACCGAAGTAAGGAGACCCAGAACTCGCTCACCCCAGCCACCTCCACAAGCTCGACTGGGGGAACCCCAAAGCGTTCCCAGACCAGCTGAGAGATATAACCCCTCCAGTGTGTCCTGGTTCTCCCAATCATCAGCTCACCAAACCGGACACCCTCCTTCCCCTGGCTGGATTCCACAATACAGAAGGAAGATTGACATGTTGCCCTATTTCAGGAAACAGCGACTGGAAGACAACCGATTACTGAAATAGGTGCACGGGAAATTGGTCATCTATAAACTGCAGGGGGCAGCCGAAGATATTTTATACATATTTTATACATATTTAAAGAACATGTGAAACAGGCATTTCGGCAGAATGGACACAGAGGACCCTGAATCCACAGGCAGTGCAGCCATAGTTTCGGTCCTAATCGAAACTGCATTGAATTTTATCTGGAGCAGCATCAACACACAAGTACTGCACTTCAGACACGTCCGTTTCATACAGGGAACGCATTGGAGCAGAACACCAGCCTCGCAAAGCGTCCCGGTGTTGATGTTGGAACACTGTTGTGTTGGTGGTGCGCAGCTGCAGTAGCAGACACAGCCTGCGCAGGCACTGCACACTCACCAGCAATGCATTTAGTTAATTTGCAGCTTTGATTTGTGTAGCGAGGTTGCAGTCTTTCTGCAGCGTGAGGCCGGTTCCAGAAGCAGTCTTTCTCTGATATAAGGATTGATGACGTCTTCCACTTACTGCGCACCAGCATTTCATCCATGTTCTCAACAAACTCGCTGTCACACTCAGTGCTGTGAGTCTCGCGAGAGCGAGCATGAAGTGCAGCGAGGAAACAACTCCACATCCAAAGTTTAGTTCCACCATCTTGGTTCTACAGGAAGTGTGTAGCATTTTGTTCTGTGTGTACTGAACGCTTCATGATGAATACAACATTACACCGCTAGATCTCTCCTATTATTGGTATTATTCTGAGTTGAGTCATGATATGTCACTCTGTTAATGTATGTGTGTGTTTCAGGTTGTGTAATTGTAATCTATCAGGTGAAAGTTGTTCAGTTCTGTCCTCAGTTCTCAGTTTAAACTCCAGTCTGAAAAATCTGAACCTGAGTTCTAATAAACTGAAGGATTCAGGAGTGAAGGTTCTCTCTGATGGACTGAAGAACCCAGACTGTAAACTGGAAACACTGCAGTAAGTTCGTCACTCATTCACTGCACTTACACTAAACACAACCATCACATGTTCTATTACACTAAATCACTCTGATACAGAACCTGATAGATTTTCTCTTTGACTTCCTGTTTGTTTGATGTAATATTCTGATCATCATTAAATATAAAACTTTCTTTATTGTAATGATTTATTATTTATGATATTGTTTAAGAGATACACTGATTGTGAGGTAATTTGGTATGTTCTCTGTGTCTGTGCAGGTTGAATTGTTGTGGTTTAACAGAAGAAGGATTTGTTGCTTTGGCTTCAGCTCTGAGATCAAACACTTCATCAAACCTGAGAGAACTGAATCTGAAATGCAATAAACCAGGAAAATCAGGAAAGAATCTCCTCACTGATCTACAGAATGATCCTCACTGTAACCTGGAGATACTACAGTGAGACACACACACACACACACACACACACACAGACTGGTATTTCCTGAACACCTTATGATGTTTGATCTGGTTTCTTCTCTCCTACAGAATCTGATCTGTTCTTCTCTACAGAGGATTAAGTTGAGCACCGATACACACCATCAGTGATGAATCAAATCTTTTGCTGATTCATTTTGAATGTTATTATTAACAGTGACACAGTTAGAATATTTAAGTCCATGGTTCAGCTCATTCCTCTAACTCAGTGCTTCTCAAATAGTGCAGTGCCTGGGGGGGTGCATAACAAGATATCACAGAGCAAGCAATATTAAGTGTACTAAACAAACCCTCAAGAGACAACATGGAGAAATATTTAACAGGGATGACAGAGAGAAAGGTGGAGAGAGACAAAGATAATGAGACCAAAAGTCAACCGAAAGTTAAAACGAGGAAAGTGTATGTAGCGCTTAGTTTCACGGTAACGAAGGTGGGAGACGAAGAAAGAGCGGTGTCTTCTGTGTCTTTAAATGTTGGCAGCGGACAGCGTGAAGCCAAAAAAATGAAGGCGTCACTTAAAGATATTACACCCCGATCACGCTGATAAGCCGCTTGAGTTTTTAATCGTAAACGTGACGTGTATAGCCAGCAATCATCCTGCGTTATGGAAGCTGCTTCAGAAAAGCTGTGTGCTGCAAAACGGGCACGTTGTAGACATTATTTCTGACTTCCACATTTTGATAAAAAAAACAGCACAAATTGTTGTATTCATTTTTGTTTTGTAGGTTAAAGTGTTAATAAATTGTGCTCCTGAATTAATGTTGCTAATGAATTTGAATTTATTATTATTTATTGATTTTATTTCATTTATTTTATTTTTTCAGTATCAAATGCCAGTCAGTTCAAAAATGTTTCTAGTTTAAATAAGGATTTCATTTGTTTCTGTTACAAACTAAAGAACAAAGTTAATAAAATTATTCTTTGTTTTAAGTTGATCTATATTTCTTTTTTGTTTTCTTTATTGTTAATAAGGATACATTGTTATAAACGAGGTGTACTTATAACAAATTTATAGACAAATCATACTACAGTGGGCATGTAAAAATACTTTTTCATCCCATTTTGTCATGTACGGGGGGCGCAAAAAAGATTTCTTCTTCCTAGGGGGGGCTTAACAGAAAATAATTGAGAAGCACTGCTCTAACTAATAGATTGTTCTAGATGACATTATTAGATAAATAATACTAAAGCCTGATTGTGGAAGCAGCATATAACACAAACCAAGTGAAGAGCTCGACTTAAAGAAAGAAAAAGGAACGAATCAAACAGAATCAGATCATAAAGACAAAGTTCATGTGGAACAAAGCACTCTAGGAAATGTGGATGTGAGCTGCAAAGTGAGAACGCAGATCCAAGAAAAAGGACAAAGTCCTTTAAATGAACCTAGTCATTAAAGGTGATGTCGTGTTTTTAGTTGGTAGCTGCAGTCACATGGCCAAGAGTAAGCTCAGCGCACAGCTCGGTCAAATGGCCACCAGAGGGCAGCACTGAGAACGGTGCACAAAGAGATCCTGAACGAGTATATCATTCATTCATTCATTACCTCCCGCTTTATCCTCTATTAGGGTCGCAGTGGGGTTCCCCATGTCCATCCAGGGGAGAACGTCTCAGGCGCTGGGCAGATAGACCCAGGACAGGGTGCCAATCCATCGCTGGGCACACACTCACTCACACAGACACACTCTATATGGGGCAATTTTTGAGAATTCAATTGACTTGATCCATGTAGATTGGACTGTGGGAGGAAACCGGAGAACCCGGAGGAAACCCACACAGACACGGGGAGAACATGGAAACTCCACCGAGATGGGGATTCGAACCGGGAATTCGAACCCTAGCGCTGAGAGGGGAACATGCTAACCACTAAGCCACCGTGCCACCTGGTGTATATCACTCAGTTTAAATTTACTTTTGTTCTTGAACATTTTCAGGCAGATCTTCTCCTCTGTGAAGCACGAGTTCTTTACTAGTTATAAAATGAACTGCAGTATGAAAAATTGTGAAAGTCACAGTGCAAAAAAAGAAAAACTGTTTAATGATTGTTTTATATTCTTAACAAAAGTAGCAGTTAATTTTATTTAGCATTTTTAAATAACTTTTATATTAAAATAATATGATGAAGTGAAATATGTCTAATATGACAATTTGTTACGGATAAAATATATATTTTTTATGTGTTTCCTCTAAAATATAAAAAAATATATTTTTCTTATTTTTGTAATAAAAAAAAATACACAAGTCATTAAAATATATTACAGTTATTTCTGTTTTGTGTGGATTAATAAAAACATTACATTTAAATGACAACACAGTCGACAGTTTTAGATAGATAGATAGATAGATAGATAGAGAGGATATGTTATTTATCCCAGAGTAAATTTCGCAACCAGCAGCAGCAAAAAAACATTAATAATACAATAATAAAAAATGAAAAAACAGTATTAAAAATAGTACAAGGAATAAGAAGAAAATAAGAAGAAAGTAGGGAATACAACAGAATCGCGGAAGAATCATAAACAGTCTGTTTAGGAACTTTGGAGACACTTTCTTTATTGATGGCATGTTTAGGAAGCAGATGTCCACTGGGGGGCGCCGAGTGTACGACCGTGTCTGAATCAACTACTGAAACGATTCGGAACGCGGTCTGAGGTGAAAAATGGCCGAAATGATGGCGGCCTCAGGACTCTGAGGTAAATTGACTGATCATCTCCTTTATTTCTCAGATTTAGACGCTGTAAAGGAAGACTGTTGTGGGAGAGAAAAAAGGGAGTAAAACAAACACCCGAAATCTGTTCCAACTACAAACCAACAATTTGTGTGGTGAGTGTGCTGTGCGCATGCGCAGTTGCTGTGCAGTGTGGGCTGAAGCAGTGTTGGTTAGAGCTGTGTGATACCAAGAATTTTGGTATCGATCCGATACCAAGTAAATACAGGGCCAATATTGCGATATTCGATACCGATACCGATACTTTTTAATATTTAAGCTTGATTTATCCAAAAGACCTAGCATAGAATTTCGCCAAACATTGTAGGTGACAACAAAATAATGTATCCCAATCAAAATCATTATTATTTATTTTAACATATGACTTGGGTAACATTTACTTTAAAAGTTAATATGGACTGCTGTTGAAGATTTACCACTCTTATCTACCTGGATATTCTCTGCTGCTGGACTGAAATGCTTCTGCCTGAGGTTTTTGGGGTTTTTGGGGCCAGAGAATGGAGGATGTCTCTCCTCTTCTCGCCGTTTCTGCAGCTCTGCGTTTTCTGCTGTGTGGTTTTTCATGTGCTTAAATAAGTTTGTTGTGTTTTCTGTGTACCTAATAGACTTTTTGCAAACTGAACAGGTTGCTGATGTCGCATTTTCGGCTGTAAAATACAGACAAACAGCGCTTCTCTTTCTTTCAGACATCTTTTTTATCTCCCACTCTGAGTCTCTCTCTCCGTACTGTGACGTGTCGACATGGGCAGGTCAGGCTGAGCCCACGTGGCCGCTGTGTCACGTGACTATGCAACAACAAAAGTGTGTGTGTGTGCGCCTGTGCCACAGTGATATCAGCGTTACAGACTCAGAGAATAGACTTTGATAAATCGGCGTGCGCACAAAAAACTTGAGCATCAATACCAATACCAGCGTTGGTATCGATATTATCGATATTTGTATCGATCCGCACAGCTCTAGTGTTGGTGTAACTGTGAGTGTTGCTCACGCTGAGGACAGTAACTGACGAGTATCTGTTCATCTCAGAGTCTCCAAAAGGCTCCAATAACACCACAAAAAGACGATTTAACACAATGAAAGCCACTAGAGACTCTGAAAAGTCGATCAATAGAACCACAAAGTCACTAAGTTGGCAACACTGCCGCCCAGCGCCCGAAACATTACCCATAGTAACCCCCCCCATCAGTGTAGTGAAAACAAAAGATTTCAGAACTTTAAAAAATCTGTTTGTTTTTATTTTTTTTCGTCATTCGTATTCGTAAGTCAGCAAAATTGTGCTGTGTATCCATCTAGCGGCAGTTTTTAAAACAGTCTTTTTCATTGTTTTATAATTTATTATAGTTATAAATATATTTTTATTTAAACATCCATCCATTATCTTCTGCTTTATCCTCTACGACGGCTGCGCGCGGGGGGGGGATATTTATATTTATAACATGTGAGAGGGTGGCGCCATGGATTAGTGGTTGGCATGTTCTCCTCTCTGTGCTAGGGATTCCCAGTTCGAATCCCAATCTGGGTGGAGTTTGTGTAATTGTGCCGGATAAAAAATTTATCAGAATAAATATTTGTAAAATAAGTCTTACATGTTTTGCTGCCTGTTCAAATCTTTTATATAATAGTTTTTCATTGTCATTTATAATAGTTCTCACTGTAGCTCGCTCTTTATCCTTTCCTGATCCCGGACCCTTTTAGTGGCAAGCTACAAGCGACAAATCTAGCGACTTTTTCTGGTGAAGACTCTGAAGACTCCGGTGAACATACTGTATGTTGTAGTGGTTAGATACCTGTTGTGAACCTTCCTCTAGATGGCACTAGTAATGTATTGGTTGATGTGAGTGATTCAGTAAAGTTGGTGTTCTAAAGGCATCTCTGTGCATGCCATGTTATTTCAGTAAAGAATCCACATGCTGTATCTTGGTGAAGATCTAACTCATGTTCTTCACTTACTGTTCTAAGTGAGCAGTGGGGCTCAAAGCAGCGCATGCGCAAATCCACCTCCCCCCATTTAATTTGTAGTTCTGACATATTTAGCATTTCTCTCCCACAACGTTATTCCTTTATTCTTAAGCTTTAAATAGACAGATGGACTATAAGATAAAGAGACATTTATTGCTACTTTTCTTACTGAGGAGTATATGATTATATATATATATATATATATATATATATATATATATATATATATATATATATATATATATATATA
The DNA here is from genome assembly GCA_019802505.1 of Corydoras sp. C115. Taxonomy (NCBI): domain Eukaryota; kingdom Metazoa; phylum Chordata; class Actinopteri; order Siluriformes; family Callichthyidae; genus Corydoras; species Corydoras sp. C115. The sequence continues at coordinate 41,407 of JAFMOC010000542.1, read as the reverse complement.
TATAGTTTTTTTAGTAAAGGCTAGTATTTAATGTATATATTCTGTAGTATAATTGAGGGATTGAGCATCTAATAATCTCACTCACCTTTCACACCTGTATTAATGTGACGTGTGAATAAAGGATTTGATTTGATAGCTGTAGTATTCAGTATTCTTTAATGTGTATAATTACAATTTTGAAATGTTTAAATCAAGTTTTCCAACAACGGCTTCCCCTATTGTCGACTCCTCCGCTTGGGGTGCACTCCTACAAATATTAAATGAGTCTGCAGAAAGGTAGATTAAAGCTTTTCTGAGGTGTAGCTGAGTTCGCTGCCGCTCCTGTCACCACCATTTACCAGTTGTAAACAAAAAAGGTTCGCGCATGCGCACAATGTTAAATCGATCATCAGCTCGGTGCGTTAAGTCTTAATTACCCGGTGACGTGATGTAGTTTTTAAGTAATCAAGCAAAAAGAAATATGGTAAAGTAAAACTCATGGTAGTTGAATAGTTCAGGGAACAGAGAAAATGACTATTTGATGAATGAGCATGGGAAAGAGTATGAATGTCCAGTCGCAGGGTGAGCGGAGAGATTTGACTAATGCGGCAGTCAACAAGAACCTGTCAAATTCATACCACTGAAGGGGGCAGAAAGCAGAATCAGATGGGGGAGAAGTTAGATATGTTCTGGTGGATGTTCTTATGAGAAAAATACTTATAGTGGAAAAACCTCCTTTGGTTTTTACCTGTAACCTCAGCTTAACTACTTAGGAAAAGACAGATTTATTCAGAGACTCACAGTTGGGTTCAAGAAAGTTGAAGAGTTTGATGCTCCAAATGTGTGTATATTTATTACAAAGAAATTAGAGATACAAAATAAAGATGTTATATCATGAATAAGTCCATATAGTTAATAGCTGTAGGACATGGCGGATGGGCTCCAATAGCTGCAGGCCTTGTCCCAAGCTAAGAGCACAGTTTGCTACCTGTCCCAACTGAGGTCAATGATGGTATTGCTGCTCTGCCTTTTCCCCCGGCCACGCCTCTCCTTTCCCAATTTATGGGGTAGCACCCATGACCTGTGGAGGGCGCACACCCATAAAATAAAAAATATAAATTAATAAAAACATATGAACAAGATTGCCCAGCGATGGATTGGCGTCCTGTCCTGGGTCTATCTGCCCAGCGCCCGAGACGTTCTCCCCTGGATGGGCATGGGGAACCCCACCGCGACCCTAATAGAGGATAAAGCGGGAGATAATGAATGAATGAATATGAACAAGATATTAAGAGCTCCTGAAGGACTTATATGGACGAAGTAGAGGACTTCGGGCAGAGCTCTCGGGTCCATATTTTTCCTTGTTTGATATTTTACACTGTCTATTCAGTAAAACACATTAAATACTTTTGGAACAAACCCGCTGACTTCTGACCATTTTTCTGAAACTTACCACAACCAATTAGCAACCTAAATACATCCACACAGACCGGACGACACTACACACAAATAGAAGTGTGGTCAGAGGGGCGATTCCTGAGCCACATACACACACATTGTAAATAAAGGAAACATGTATTGATGTGTATATGTGTGTGTCTGTATTGATGTGTGTGTGTGTGTATTGATGTGCATGTGTGTATATGTGTGTGTCTGAATTGATGTGCATGTGTGTATATGTGTGTGTCTGTATTGATGTGCTTGTTTGTCTATGTGTGTGTCTGTATTGATGTGTCTGTATTGATGTGCATGTGTGTCTGTGTGTGTCTGTGTTAATGTGCATGTGTGTATGTGTGTGTCTGTATTGATGTGTATATGTGTGTGTCTGTATTGATGTGCATATGTGTGTGTCTGTATTGATGTGTATATGTGTGTGTCTGTATTGATGTGCATGTGTTTATATGTGTGTGTCTGTATTGAGGTGCATGTGTCACACTTGTGCTGAGCGTCCCGTTGCCGGAGAAAAATTAGAGAGAGACGTGTAGAAATAATGCAGAACACGGTGTTTAATTCTCCTCCAAGCGGGATAATAATAGAAAAACCAAAAACAAAGTCTTTCAAAAAATAAACATAACACGACTTCTCTCTGTCGGCGAAAAATGGCGGCTCACGACGAAGCAGCGTCTGAGCGGCGTGGCGTGCGGACGAGAGGGGGGATCGTAGGACACACGGCGCAGTACCCGAGGTGGTTATTCCTCTCGTGGTGAGCGATCCTGGGGAAGAGTCTCGAGTCAAAATAAACAAGAGTCAGTCTCGCCAGAATACGGCCAGGATGTTTAAACAAGAGCGGATCGGGTTCGCAGTGTGCAGCGTTCATCAACGAGGTGTTGATCAAAAAACTCTGCGCCGATGGATCCGGAGCGGCGGCTTAAAAGGACGCTGTCATCAGTGAAGCACACCTGCACCTAATAATCGGGAGAGGGCGATCTGTGATTAGTGGAATGAGAAACCGGTGTGGAGATGGGTGTGTGCGGTACGGAGCGTGCAGCAGCGGGACGTGGGCGTGTCGGTGAAGTGGGTGTGTGAGCAGGAGCGAGTGGAGCGGAGGGGCGTGAACGGGAATGTGTAACATCACCCCCCCCAGAAAAAGGCGGTCCCACCTGGGACCTGCTCCCTCGAGACGCGGTCCGTGGATGTCGGCGAGGCGGCCAACCTCTAGGACGAGGGGCGGGACGGTCGGGGTGATCCCGGTGGAACTCTTGGACCATGCTCGGATCTAGGATGTCCTCGGCAGCGACCCAGCTCCTCTCCTCAGGACCAAATCCCTCCCAATCCACCAAATACTGCACCTTGCCCCGGTGCCGGCGGGAGTCCAACAGAGAGGACACTGTGTAGATGTTGGATTCGCCCTCCTCTTGTGTCTCTCTATTGGACTCTGTCCAATTGGTGTCGAGCGGACCTGGAACGAAGGGCTTAAGAAGAGAGACATGAAAGGTCGGGTGCACCCGCAAATGGTGCGGGAGCTTCAACCGGACCGTGACCTCATTAATGATGGCGTCGACCCGGAATGGTCCCAGAAACCGGGGCAGGAGTTTACGCGTACCCTGACGACACCGGATATCCCGAGTACTGAGCCACACCATGTCACCTACACTGTAACGAGGAGAGTCACCCCGAGAGCGGTCCGCGAGGCGTTTGTATCTGCGGATTACTGCTTCGACCCGCTGGTGGACCTGACCCCAGACCTCGCTGCGCTGAAACCAGGCATCCACCGCCGGCGCTTCCGACTCCTCCCCGTTCCAGGGTGCAAAGGGTGGCTGATATCCCAGCACGCACTGAAACGGGGTGAGGCCGGTGGCCGAATGGCGCAGCGAGTTCTGGGCGATCTCCGCCCAGGGGAGGTACCGCGACCAATCAGATGGATTGCGGTGTGCAAAAATCCGAAGAAATTTGTTGGTCTCTTGATGCGAGCGTTCACAAGCCCCATTAGTTTGGGGGTGGAACCCCGAGGAGAGACTGATGGAGGACCCCAGTTTCTCACAAAATGCCTTCCAGACAGCAGACGTAAACTGGGGACCTCTATCTGAAAGGATAACCTCCGGGATCCCAAACGAAGTGAACACCCTCGAAAACAGAAGTTCGGCCGTCTCGAACGCAGCGGGCAGCCCCCTAAGGGGAAAAAGTTTTACCGCCCGGGAGAACCTATCGAGAACCGAGAAGATGGTGGTGTAGCCATTGGAGGAGGGAAGACCGGTCACGAAGTCGACCGCGATGTGGGCCCACGGCCGCTCCGGCACTGGCAACGGGCACAGCTTGCCCGCTGGAAGTTCCTGGGGGGTTCCTGGGGGGCGCAGACGGCACAGGAGCGAACAAAGGACTGAACGTCCGCCTGCAAGGACTCCCACCAGTACCTCCGTTGGACAAGCTGGATGGTTCTAAGGACCCCCGGATGACCAGTGCATAGAGAGGAGTGAGCCCACATGATGATATGAGCGCGGAACGGACCAGGAACGTACGTTCTGTCCTCAGGGCAGTTGGACGGCACCGTCATAGTGCGCAGCGCCTCCTGAATTTGGGCATCAACCTCCCAACGAATCAGACCTAAGAATTTGCTGGCAGGAATAATAGTGGACCCGAGATTAGGGTCGGATAGCGGAGGGCCGTGAATACGGGACAGAGCATCGGCCCGGTTATTTTCAGACCCCGGACGAAACGAGATTTGTAGGTCAAATTGGTTAAAGAATAATGCCCACCGGGCTTGACGGGCATTGAGACGCCGCGCACTTTTAACGTACTCAAGATTTTTGTGGTCGGTGAGGATGAGCACCGGAAGGGACGACCCCATGAGCCAATGTCTCCACTCCTCCAAAGCTAGTTTGATGGCCAAAAGCTCTCGGTCCCCGATACCGTAATTGCACTCGGCCGGCAGGAACTTGCGGGAGAAGTAAGCTATGGGGCGAGCCTGCGCTAGACCCCCCGTGGACTGGGACAGAACGGCCCCTGATCCAGTACAGGAGGCGTCTACCTCCACGATGAACTGGCGCGCGGGATCCGGAAGGGCCAGCACCGGTTTGGTGGTAAACCTGTGTTTGAGCGATTTAAAGGCCCTGTCCGCCTCCGGGCTCCAGCGCAACGTGGAGGGAACACCCCTGAGGCTGGAGGTCAGAGGCAGCACAATGCGGCTGAAATCTTGAATAAAACGCCGATAAAAATTGGCGAACCCCAGGAAACGTTGCAGTTCCCTGGGTGAGTTGGGTGTCGGCCAGTCCACGACCGCTTGAACCTTGCCGGGGTCCATCTCGATCCCCTTCTGGGAGATGATAAAACCCAAAAAGGAGACCGATTCCCGGTGGAAGACGCACTTCTCCCCCTTAACGTACAACCCATTAGCGAGGAGACGTGATAGAACACGCCGAACCAAGGCGACATGGGAAGCCAGATCTTTAGAGAAAACCAGTACATCGTCAAGGTACACGATCACCCCCTGGTGGAGAAACTCCCGAAGCACATCATTAATGAAGGCCTGGAAGACCGCAGGGGCATTGGTGAGGCCAAAGGGCATCACCCTGTACTCATAATGCCCCGAGGTGGTGATGAACGCGGTCTTCCACTCGTCTCCCTTCCTAATGCGCACAAGATTGTAGGCGTTCCGAAGGTCTAATTTAGAGAACACGCGCGCCCCGTGCAAAAGCTCTAAATTTGAGGGGACCAGTGGGAACGGGTAGGGATAACGTTTAGTGGCCTTATTAAGTTCACGGAAGTCTATACACGGACGCAGTTCCCCTCCTTGTTTGGGCACAAAGAAAAACCCAGACGCAGCAGGAGATTTGGAGGGGCGAATGAAGCCGTTACGTAAAGCCTCCTCAATGTACTCGCGCATGGCCCGCGTCTCAGATACAGAGAGGGGGTAAGGGCGCGCGTGTGGTGATTTAGCCCCCGACACCAGGTCAATAGCACAGTCATAATGGCGATGTGGAGGAAGTGTGTTGGCACGCGTCTTACTGAAGACCTGCGCAAGGTCGGAGTAAGCCTCAGGTACCTCAGGAGGAAGCCGGGGCTCCGGTGGCACCCCAGATACCGAACACAGCTGGCGCGGAGGATGTTGGATGCAGCCCTGTTGACACCGGGATGACCACGCTCGCACCCGCAGCTCGTCCCAGGAAATGTCAGGATCGTGCCGCCTCAGCCAGGGCAACCCTAAAATGACGGGGACAGAGGGAGAGGAGATAATGAGAAAAGTGATTTCCTCAAAATGGTCCCCTCCAATTCCCATCCGGAGAGGGGGTGTAGAGCTTTTAGCCCCCCCTGAGGGTAAGGGGTTGCCATCCACGGCCTGGATGGAAAAAGTGGTCTCGAGGGCCACCTCCGTATGCCCCACTGACGACAGAAGGTCCGATCAATGAAGTTGCCGTCCGCTCCGGAGTCCACCAGCGCAGCAACAGTCCGAGAAGAACCTTTAAAAGATAATAGAGGTTTTAAACAAAGAGACTGCCGACTCACAACCCCAAAATTTCTCACCACGACAGGCGATGTAGTGCGAGGAGATAGCGAACGTGAGGATGGGGACCGGGTCCGGCGGTCCGGGCGAACGTTGCAGTCCGGCAGAGAGTGAGAGGAGCTCTCGCAGTACATACATAGTCCGAGCCGGGACCGGCGCCGGCGTTCCTGCGAAGTCAGGTGGGAATGTCCGATCTGCATCGGCTCCGGGTCCTGAGGCTGTTGAGGCGGTGCTGCGAGGAAGTTCCTCCTTACCGCGGGAACCGCTGCACGGCGAGAGTCCCTGTTACCCGGGAGAACAGAGGAGAGATGTTGTTCCATCTGGACGGAGAGACGGATAAGGTCGTCAAGTGAGGCTCCGAAACTCCGTCCAGCAATCTCCTTCTGAATCTCCCGGCGCAGTCCTTCCCGGAAGATGACGGTCAACACAGAGCCGCTCCATCCAGTCTGTGCGGCCAGAACCCGGAACTCCAGGGCGTAATCGGACACCGAACGAGGTCCCTGGCGAAGCCGGTACAGCTGCGTACCCACCTCCTCGCCCTCAAGAGGGTGAGCAAAGGCGGTCCGAAATGCCTGATGGAAGGCAACGAAAGACCGGCATTCGGGACCTTGTGCCTCCCAGATGGCAGTGGCCCACTCGCTTGCCCTGCCCGTCAGTCGAGATATGATCAGAGAAATCTTGTCCACCTCGCTGGAAAAAGGATGGCTCCGAAAGTAATGGCCACATTGCATGAGGAATGATCGGCATTTCTCAGGGCTTCCGTCGTACCGTTCTGGTTCTGACAAATTATACGGGGAAGCGGTGGGTGGGGGAGGCACTTCGGTGTCCTGCTGGAGCGACGGTCGAGGTGATGGCAGTCCTGCGGCTCCAGCGACGGAGCCGCCGCGCTCCAGCTCGGTGAGACGGCCCATCAGCGTCTGGATCGCCCGGGACATCTCACTTAGTCCACCCTGAAGTTCTGCCATGGCGCGTGCCTGCGCCTGCAGGACCTCCTCAGTGGATTCCATGCTGTTGTATAGTTTTTGGGCAGAGTTTTATGTCACACTTGTGCTGAGCGTCCCGTTGCCGGAGAAAAATTAGAGAGAGACGTGTAGAAATAATGCAGAACACGGTGTTTAATTCTCCTCCAAGCGGGATAATAATAGAAAAACCAAAAACAAAGTCTTTCAAAAAATAAACATAACACGACTTCCCTCTGTCGGCGAAAAATGGCGGCTCACGACGAAGCAGCGTCTGAGCGGCGTGGCGTGCGGACGAGAGGGGGGATCGTAGGACACACGGCGCAGTACCCGAGGTGGTTATTCCTCTCGTGGTGAGCGATCCTGGGGAAGAGTCTCGAGTCAAAATAAACAAGAGTCAGTCTCGCCAGAATACGGCCAGGATGTTTAAACAGGAGCGGATCGGGTTCGCAGTGTGCAGCGTTCATCAACGAGGTGTCGATCAAAAAACTCTGCGCCGATGGATCCGGAGCGGCGGCTTAAAAGGACGCTGTCATCAGTGAAGCACACCTGCACCTAATAATCGGGAGAGGGCGATCTGTGATTAGTGGAATGAGAAACCGGTGTGGAGATGGGTGTGTGCGGTACGGAGCGTGCAGCAGCGGGACGTGGGCGTGTCGGTGAAGTGGGTGTGTGAGCAGGAGCGAGTGGAGCGGAGGGGCGTGAACGGGAATGTGTAACAGCATGTGTGTATATGTGTGTGTCTGTATTGATGTGCATGTGTCTATGTGTGTGTCTGTATTGATGTGCATGTGTGTATGTGTGTGTCTGTATTGATGTGCATGGGTGTACAGTATGTGTGTGTCTGTATTGAAGTGCATGTGTCTATGTGTGTGTCTGTATTGAAGTGCATGTGTGTATATGTGTGTGTCTGTATTGATGTGCATGTGTGTATATGTGTGTGTCTGTATTGATGTGTATATGTGTGTGTCTGTATTGATGTTCATGTGTGCATATGTGTGTGTCTGTATTGAGGTGCATGTGTGTATATGTGTGTGTCTGTATTCATGTGTATGTGTGTATATGTGTGTGTCTGCATTGATGTGCATGTGTGTCTGTGTGTGTCTGTATTGATGTGCTTGTGTATATATGTGTGTGTATTCATGTGCATGGGTGTATATCAGTGTTTCTCAAATAGTGGGGCGCGCCCCCCTGGGGGGGCGCAGTGCGGTGCCTGGGGGGGCGCATAACAAGATATCACAGAGCAAGTGATATTAAGTGTACTGAACAAACCCTCAAGAGAAAACATGGAGAAATATTTAACAGAGATGAGGAGAGAAAAGCGGAGATAATGAGAGCAACAAAAGTGAACCGAAAGTTAAAACGAGGAAATTTGTCGAAGTTAATGTAGCGCCTGGCTTCACTGTAACTGAGGTGGAGACGAAGAAAGACCGGTGTGTCCTCTGTGTCTTAAAATGTTGGCAGCGGACAGCGTGAAGCCAAAATAATGAAGACGTCACTTAAAGACATTACACCCCGATAACATCCCGACTCTGATAACCGCTTGAGTTTTTTAATCGAAAACGTGACGCGTATAACCAGCAAATATTAATGCTTTATGAAAGCTGCTTCAGAAAAGCTGTGCTGCAAAACGGGCGCGTTAGAGACATTAGTTCCGATTTCCTCATTTTGATTAAAAAAAAAAAAAAAACAGCACAAATTGTCGTATTCATTTTAGTTTTGTAGGTTAAAGTGTTAATAAATTGTGCTCCTGAATAAATATTGCTGATGAATTTGAATTTATTATTAATTATTAATTTTATTTAATTTCATGTTTCAGTATCAAATGCCAGTCAGTTCAAAAATGTTTCTAGTTTAAATAAGGATTTCATTCGTTTATGTTACAAACTAAAAAACAAAGTTAATAAAATGTTTCTTTGTTCTAAGTTGATCTATATTTCTTTCTTTTTTATTTTCTTTATTGTTAATAAGGAGACATTGTTATAAAAGAGGTGTACTTAGAACAAATTTATAGACAAATGATACTACAGTGGGCGTGTAAAATACTTTTTCATCCCATTTTGTCATGTGAAAGGGGGGGGGGGGGCGCAAAAAGTTCACTTCTTCCTAGGGGGGGCTTAACAGAAAATAATTGAGAATCACTGGTGTATATGTGTGTCTCTGTATTGATGAACATGTGTTTATATGTGTGTGTCTGTATTGAGGTGCATGTGTGTATATGTGTGTGTCTGTATTGATGTGCATGTGTCTATGTGTGTGTCTGTATTGATGTGCATGTGTGTATATGTGTGTGTCTGTATTGATGTGCATGGGTGTATGTGTGTGTCTGTATTGATGTGCATGTGTTTGTATGTGTGTGTCTGTATTGAAGGGCATGTGTGTATATGTGTGTGTCTGTATTGATGTGCATGTGTGTATATGTGTGTGTCTGTATTGATGTGCATGTGTGCATATGTGTGTGTCTGTATTGATGTGTATATGTGTGTGTCTGTATTGAGGTGCATGTGTGTATATGTGTGTGTGTCTGTATTCATGTGTATGTGTGTGTGTCTGCATTGATGTGCATGTGTGTCTGTGTGTCTGTATTGATGTGCATGTGTGTGTGTGTCTGTATTGATGTGTATGTATGTGTCTGTATTGATGTGCATGTGTGTATATGTGTATGTCTGTATTGATGTGTATATGTGTGTGTGTATTCATGTGCATGGGTGTATATGTGTGTCTCTGTATTGATGAACATGTGTTTATATATGTGTGTCTGTATTGTATATGGGTGTGTCTGTATTACTGTGTATGTGTGTCTATATGTGTGAAATTAATAAAGGAAACTGAACTCGCATGGTGACTGATATATGGTCGCAGTAGCTCAGTGGTTTCCTCCCATAGTCCAAAAACATGGATTCAAGGTAAATTGAATGCTCTAAATTGCCCCATATAGTCTCTGTGTGTGTGTGTGTGTGTGTGTGTGTCTCAAACCTCAAACCCTTAACGCTCTTCCAAACAGCAGTGCTGCTCATTAAACTCAATAAAAAGAAACCAGACGTCAGTGCCACAGTAATCCATACACCAATCATCTGAGACTGATACTGCATGGAACACTGTTAGGATGGAGCTTATATCTGGTTCTGCTTTTGTTAGAATATGTCAGTGTGTGTGCAGCTTATTTTGATAGAACATTGTGGATTATTTAGGATGTCAAGTTTTTGAAGTTGAATGAGCATTAATTTAACATACATTAGTACTAGAAAATATAAATATTATATATGAACATTTATAGAACTAATGATACTAATTGATATATTGTCAGATGCATGTCCGTAAGGCAGTGCTTCTCAAATAGGGGGGCGCAGTGCGGTGCATGGGGGGGCGCATAACAAGATATCACAGAGCAAGTGATATTAAGTGTACTGAACAAACCCTCAAGAGACAACATGGAGAAATATTTAACAGAGATGAGGAGAGAAAGGCGGAGAGAGACGAAGATAACGAGAGCAACCGAAAGTTAAATGTCGAAGCGTATGTAGCGCCTGGCTTCACTGTAACTGTAACTTCACTGTAACTAAGGTGGAGACGAGGGTGGGAGTGTGACTTTAAATGTTTGCAGCGGACAGCGTGAAGCGAAATAGATGAAGGCGTCACTTAAAGACACCCCGACTTAAAGACACCGCTTGAGTTTTTAATCGTAAACGTGACGCATATCTCCAGCGATCATAACGCTTTATGAAAACTACTTCAGAAAAGCTGTGCTGCAAAACGGGCGCGTTGGAGACATTAGTTCTCACTTCCACAAAAAAAAAAAAAAAAAAAAAAAAAACAGCACAAATTGTATTCATTTTTGATTTGTAGGTTAAAGTGTTAATAAATGTTGCTCCTGAATTAATGTTGCTGATGAATTTGAATTCATTATTATTTATTGATTTTATTTCATTTCATTTTTCAGTATCAAATGGCAGTCAGTTCAAAAATGTTTCTAGTTTAAATAAGGATTTCATTCGTTTCTGTTACAAACTAAAAAACAAAGTTAATAAAATGATTCTTTGTTCTAAGTTGATCTGTATTTCTTTCTTTTTTGTTTTCTTTATTGTTAATAAGGAGACATTATTATAAAAGAGGTGTACTTATAACAAATTTATAGACAAATCATACTACAGTGGGCGTGTAAAAATACTTTATCCCATTTTGTCAAGTGGGGGGGGGGGAGTGAGATGAGTGTGTGTGTGTGTGTGTGTGTGTGTGTGGGGGGGGGGGGGGGGGGGGGCAAAATGTTTTCTTCTTCCTAGGGGGGGCTTAACAGAAAATAATTGAGAATCACTGCCGTAAGGGCAAAAATGAAGCGCAGTAGCGCAGAAAGATCCAGGAGGCACAGGTAAGTGAAAGGAATTTAATATGAGTCGAGACATAGACTCGCGAACCGAACACGCGACTAACCTAAAACAATGCTGGAACGCAGACTAAACGGAAATGGAAGAATAAATACCAAACTTCAATCACGTGCAAACTAAAAGTAACCAATGAACATAACCAATACATTAACTAAATGAGAAACACATGAACTCAAATAATCAAAAGAGAACAAAAACAGGTGAGGAGTGCCTAGCACTCCTTACATTACCCCTCTAAAAAATGAGGGACCAAGAGGGAGCAGATGAAAGGGCAAGGGGGTCCCGGGCCCTGCGGGATAACCGTCAGCACCAGCAGGGTACGAAGTGGATCGCGGTGTGACGGTCCCCTAGGGGTTAGATGACCGCGGGGGCCTTATCAGGGTGCCGAGGCAGTAGGGCCGTTTGAGGGCGCGGCGGCGCAGGTGCTGTTTCAGGGCGCGACAGCGGCGCAGGGGCTGTTTTAGGACACGACAGCGACGTGGCCTTTTCAGGGCGCGGAGGCAACGTGGCCTTTTCAGGGCGCGGAGGCAGCGCAGGGGCCGTTTCAGGGTGAGACGGTGGCGCAGGGGACGTTTCAGTGCGCGACGGCGGTGCAGGGGCCATTTCAGGGCACGACAGCGACGTGGCCTTTTCAGGGCGCGGAGACGACGTGGCCTTTTCCGAGGGACTACAGCGGGCTCTGCCTCTGGAGGGACTACAGCGGGCTCAACCACCCCCGACAGCTCAATGCACTGCGAAAGTGACTCGCCGAACCCCGGAACCGAGTGGCTCGACGGGATTCGATGGGGAGAGAGCGCGGGCGAAAGAAAAAGACTAGAAGGTGGGGCTAGCGCCGAAATTAAGCAGCACCGCAACTGCAGCCGGGAAAACATGATGATGAAAAAAAAAAAAAGAAAAATTACTCACCGCGACTCGTTCCTGGATCCAATTGCCACAAACTAAACAGAAACGGAAGAATAAATACCAAACTTCGATCATGTGCAAACTAAAAGTAACCAATGAACATAACCAATACATTAACTAAATGAGAAACACATTCATTCATTCATTCATTATCTCCCGCTTTATCCTCTATTAGGGTCGCGGTGGGGTTCCCCATGCCCATCCAGGGGAGAACTTCTCGGGCGCTGGGCAGATACACCCAGGACAGGGCGCCAATCCATCGCTGGGTGCACACTCACACACTCAAACACACTCTATATGGGGCAATTTAGAGAACTCAATTAACTTGATCCATGTTTTTGGACTGTGGGAGGAAACCGGAGAACCCGGAGGAAACCCACGCGGACACGGGGAGAATATGGAAACTCCACCCAGATGGAGATTCGAACCGGGAATCCCTAGCGCTGAGAGGCGAACGTGCAAACCACTAAGCCACCGTGCCGCCCGAGAAACACATGAACTGAAATAATCAAAAGAGAATGAAAACATGTGAGGAGTGCCTAGCATGCATATATATATATATATATATATATATATATATATATATATATATATATATATATATATATATATATATATATATATATATATATATATATATATATATATATATATATATATATATATATATATATTTGACAACAAGCATTGTGTGTATTTTGTGTTAAAATGTTTATATTTGTGAGGAATACAGTGTTCAGGGGTCGTTACATTAATTTAATTATTATCGTGGTTTAACTGTTTGATGACCTGACTTCCTAAAACACACAGAACCCTGCTCTAAGTTATCCCAGAAGTTATGCACTTAAATTTAAAGTTAAATTAAAGTTCTTGATTTAATTAGTTTATTTTTTAAAAGTTTATTGTTGCACACGCCACACAAACATATTTAAATACAGATTTATTTCTCTGCACTTCATAAGAGAATAAAATCAAACACATCATCGCTGACGTTGCCCCGTCCCATAGTAGTCGGGCCTGTTGGGGTCATGGCCCAGATGAGCCATGGTGGGTGTGTCTTATTTTCATTTTTAAAAGGTGGCAACACTACATATGATCCTGTTTGTCTGGCTCACAAACATCCACAGAATCAAATAGCATTACGTTAATGTCCCCAAAATATTTTGTGGTGTTTTTATTTTGGATGAAAGAACCAACTATTCCACAAAAGTAGAAGACAATTTATTGAGAAAATTAGCCCTCCCCCCCCCACACACACACACAGAAACATATACATAACATACTGTTATACAGCCATAAGCAGCGCAGCATAAGTTCAGCAACATCTTTTGAAAGTAAATGTGTTTGGTTTGTGTTCTATAAATGTGGATCACAACTTCATGAACATGAGAGCATGTGGGTTCCAGGTGGGAACCCATTGAGAACCCCTGCTCAAAAGTAAATAAAGCACACTATCATCAATCACACTCCCACAACACAACAGTGGAATAAATTCTTTAAGAGTAAAAATGTTTAATACAAACAAATCATTATGAAAAGTTCTGTTCTTATGTTCAGTTCAGATAAACATCTCACAAATTCCATACATAGAATTTTTACAGGGATAATCAACCCAGTTGGATTCTGATTTGAAGTAGTTTGTAACAACACAGTCCTCATTTTTTTCATAATCATCGGGTTGTCCATACCTCCAGAACCTGAAACACATTAAACAATTATCACATTATCACATATGTATGTATTATCACATACATACACAGTCATAACACAAGTATATGTTTATAATATATAGCAGTTACAATCATTCATTCATTTATCTAATCTTCGGCTTATTCCTCTACTAGGGTCACAAGGGTGTGGGGGTGTTCCATGCCCATCCAGGGAAGAACATTTCGGGCGCTGGGCAAACACACCCAGGACAGAACGTACACAGAATATGTGGCAATTTCAAGCATTCAGTTTACCTTGAATCCATGTTTTTTGGACTGTGGGACCCCAGTAGAGGATTAAGCTGAAGATAATGAATGAATACATGAATTAACAGTTGCAATGGTGCCAACATGAACTTTATATTCGCGTTATTTTAACAGCAGTTTAATAAAACAACAAGGTACGAGAGGGCGTGGCTTAATAAAGCCCATAAAGAGGTGTTATTAGTCCCAAGGTGTAGTGGAGTACAGTTCCAACTCTTTACGTGATTTATTCCCAATAATACACAACCTCGAGTATCTTATTGCTTTAATAAAACACAAACACACTATAATAAAAAACAAGCTTTGATTCAGAAATGCCTTTATTGAAAGCTAAATCGTTAATAATCTGATCTTCCGCCACATCATCTGGTCTAGTTTTTACTGAAACTATCAAACACTACCATCTAGTTTCCAAATTTCAGAACACAGTTCATAAAATACCATAAATACCCATTTTATAAAGTTTTCTTTACTCATCTGGTGTTTACTTACGAAGTGGTCAGTGCTGAATGGTCTATCCATTTAAATTGTCCCTCCCGATCTACGTCAGTCAGACCAATCCAGGCTTGTTTAGACTCAAAGTGCTGAAAGATGAAATCCTGGAAGCAGCATAAAGAATACACTTAATATAATTAACTTAATTAATTTATAATTATTCATTCATTCATTATCTCCCGCTTTATCCTCTATTAGGGTCGCGGTGGGGTTCCCCATGCCCATCCAGGGGAGAACGTATCGGGCGCTGGGCAGATAGACCCAGGACAGGGCGCCAATCCATCGCTGGGCACACAATCACTCACTCACTCACACAGACACACTCTATATGGGGCAATTTTGAGAATTCAATTGACTTGATCCATGTTTTTGGACTGTGGGAGGAAACCGGAGAACCCGGAGGAAACCCACGCAGACACGGGGAGAACATGGAAACTCCACCCAGATGGGGATTCGAACCGGGAATCCCTAGCGCTGAGAGGCGAACGTGCTAACCACTAAGCCACCGTGCCGCCCTAATTTATAATTAACTAAATAAAATAAAAAATAAATTAAACTTCTGTATGCATGCAAAGAAATACAATAGTGGTTAAATAGACTTGCTTAAGGGCACTTCAGCTTTAGTATTTGGTGGGATTGGGAATCAAACTGAGGACTTTGAGGTCACAAGGCCGGCTCCTCAACCACACGTCTACAGAATGTGCCATCTCCTGTTCAGGAAGCCCATGTGCCTGGGATAGGCCTTATACCCACGGTGACCCTGAGTCCCTCACCTGTTCATCTCTGCTGTTGATAATCACCAGATCAGCTTTGTTCTTTTTGCAGGTCTCTCTGCTTTCACTCCAGCTTTTCTTTTCATTGGTGATCCAGTAAAAATTATTATTAAAATACGTTGATCCTGATTTCAGATTACCTTCATGAGGAAAAAAAAAATCATTATTTTTCTGTATGAACTACGCTCCGCTGATGACACTCAGATTTGTTTGTCCGTTGCCCCTGATGACACCACCATCTCAAATCGGATATCCAACGCCTCACAGACAGATCTGATTGGATGAAGGCCCGTCATCTCAAACTAAATTTAGTAAAATCAGATCTTCTCATAATTCCATCTGAACCCTCAATCCATCACGACCTGACCTTCAGAACCGACGGTTCCTCCATCTCTCAGTTTATATTTGTTTCTTAAAGATGTTCAGTGACTCAGCGCCTTACAGACAGAATTCAGAAGATGGTTCCACCATTGTTTTGAATCAGTTGTGGAGGTCTGATGGTGCATGCTGGGAGACTGGCATGCAGTGCATTACAGTAATGGAGCCGGGATAGGCTGAGGGCTTGTTCGGTCAAGAAAGGTCTGATCTTCTTGATGTTCTACAGAGAAGAACCTGCAGGGTCGGAGCGTTTTAGTCATATACTGTACTGTACTTTATATTGTGGAATGACAAATAAAATACTTGAATAGCTTGACATGTTCAGAGAGTTTAAAATGGTGTTGTAACCATGGTTACGGAGCAAGTCGGGTGGAGAGATGGTGGAACCGTCGGTTCTGAAGGTCAATTCATGATGGATTGATGGTTCAGCTGGAATTATGAGAAGATCAGTTTTTAGTAAATTTAGTTTGAGATGACGGGATCATCCAATCAGATATGTCGGTGAGATGATGGATATCTGGTTTGAGATGGTGGCATCGTCGAGAAGCTGAGAGTCATCAGCATAGCACATAGGACTTTAAATGTTTGTAAATTAAACACAGAATAATCATTAAACTAACTCATATATATTTCACAATTAGAGTCTACCTGTCAGGATCCTCGGACTTGATCATCTGAACTATGTTTGGTTTTGTGTTTAATTTGGTTTTGAGTTTCACATTAGCTCTGTCTTTTTATTGTTTCAGTTGTTTTCATTTACTTCGTGGCTGTGCCTGATTTAAGTTATTTACATCGTTAGTCATGTGACCTTATCATTTGGTTATTTAAGCCAGCCCCAGACTCTCTTCAGCAAGAGATCTTCAACTACGTTAGGGTTCGTTGATGCTGTAGGTTTTGTTTGGAATGTTTTTGGTTGTGTTTATATTAAATCGCTTGTTCTGGAACCTGCTACCTGTTGGGTGTGTTGAATTCTGTTCCTTACCCGGACTTCGGACCCAAATGTGACAGTAAGCTCTCTTCAAACGTATCTACCACCAGTTACAGGTAGCGAGTCTCTGGTGTAGCTTTATGTACCTCTTCAGTTTTTGGGTATTTGCCAGCGTGGCTATTAGTTTATCTTTGCTGTGTTTGCTCTGGCTTCTGTGGGTTAGCATTAGCGGCTACCCGTTTTTTCCGTTTGTAGCTCTCGTGTGCTATTGTGGAGTGAGTGCTTCATGTGCATCACCCCTGCGTTTGGCGGTTGTGGTGAGTTGGATAGTTTTTCGGGTTTCGTGGCTCTCAAAGCGCTCGGTTTGGCGCGATTGCCCGGACTTTGTTTCTGTATGTGCCAATTAGCGTTAGCAAGTGTTGTTGGATTTAGCTCCGCCCCTTGTTTTTCGGTTGGTTAGGGTTGAGTACTGGGTTTCTTCCTTAGTATGGCGGTTCGGAGGGTCCTATCTAGAGATGATGACATCTTGTGGCGTTATGGCTATGAGTCACTATGTGCTGAGGAGCATATTGATTGCCCCATAGACTCCGATGAGGATATTAGTGACTCGTCGTTCTCTGATCACATCCTCCCCGCTTTTACACTTAGGAACTCCCCTGCGCTTT
This sequence comes from Corydoras sp. C115, assembly GCA_019802505.1. Taxonomy (NCBI): domain Eukaryota; kingdom Metazoa; phylum Chordata; class Actinopteri; order Siluriformes; family Callichthyidae; genus Corydoras; species Corydoras sp. C115. The sequence goes on along the minus strand of JAFMOC010000542.1, from coordinate 24,034 downwards.
GGTAAACATTGGGTAAACATCTGATAAACATTTGGGTTCTGTTAAACCCCCCCCCCCCCCACACCTAGGCGTAAGCGTCGTTCCAGGCGTAAGAGCTTTGTCAAGGGTCAACCCCTTCCTACAACCATGGGAGAAGGGGTTGTACACGAGGAAATGGGGGGGTACTAGCCTCTGAGAACTGTGAGGGGTCCTCGAATCCTGTGGGGTCTAAGTTTTCGGACCTACCCAGCCTTCCCTGTTTTTGTGGTCTTCCGCCATGGCTTTGCCCACTCCATCATTGTTGTTTTCCTGATTTTCCAGTTGGCTTTCCTAGTTTACCCTGTGAGTCTGACGACATTCATGGCACCCCCTGTGTGTCAGACGGCGTTTGCGGCGCCCCCTGTGTGTCAGACGGCGTTTGTGGCGCCCCCTGTGAGTCAGACGGCGTTTGCGGCGCCCCCTGTGAGTCAGACGGCGTTTGCGGCGCCCCCTGTGAGTCTGACGGCGTCCCCGGTGAGTCAGACGGTGTTTGTGGAGCCCCCTGTGAGTCCGACGGCGTTCGCGGCGCCCCCTGGGAGTCAGATGACGGTCGGAGCGCTCCCTGTGGGTTAGACGGTGTTCGCAGCGCTCCCTGTGTGTCCTATTGCAATCAGGATGTCTCCAGTTATTGGGCTTGCTCGCAAGGCGACCCGGTCAGCGCACCCGGCAGTGCCTGCAGCGACCCGGTCAGCGCACCCGGCAGTGCCTGCAGCGACCCGGTCAGCGCACCCGGCAGTGCCTGCAGCGACCCGGTCAGCGCACCCGGCAGTGCCGCCAGCGACCTGGTCAGCGCACCCGGCAGTGCCGCCAGCGACCCGGTCAGCGCACCCGGCAGTGCCGTCAGCGGACCCGGCAGTGCCTTCAGCAACCCAGTCAGCGCACCCGGCAGTGCCTTCAGCGACCCGGTCAGCGCACCCGTTAGTGCCTTCAGCGACCCGGTCAGCGCACCCGTTAGTGCCGCCAGCGACCCGGTCAGCGCACCCGGCAGTGCCTGCAGCGACCCGGTCAGCGCACCCGGCAGTGCCGCCAGTGACCCGGTCAGCGCACCCGGCAGTGCCGCCAGCGACCCGGTCAGCGCACCCGGCAGTGCCGTCAGCACACCCGGCAGTGCCTTCAGCGACCCAGTCAGCGCACCCGGCAGTGCCTTCAGCGACCCGGTCAGCGCACCCGTTAGTGCCTTCAGCGACCCGGTCAGCGCACCTGGCAGTGCCGCCAGCGACCCGGTCAGCGCACCCGGCAGTGCCGCCAGTGACCCGGTCAGCGCACCCGGCAGTGCCGTCAGCGCACCCGACAGTGCCGCCAGCGACCCAGTCAGCGCACCCGGCAGTGCCTTCAGCGACCCGGTCAGCGCACCCGTTAGTGCCGCCAGCGACCCGGTCAGCGCACCCGGCAGTGCCTTCAGTGACCCAGTCAGCGCACCTGGCGGAGCGGTCAGCGTCCTAGCCTGTGCACCCAGTGGTGCCATCAGCACACTCACCTCAGCCTATGACCCAGCCAGCTTTTCGAATCTGGATTGGGATTTCATTGTTGGAGCAGTGGTATTGTGTTGTGTTACTGTGTCTCTACCCTGTTTGCAGAATGCAGTGAAGGAGAACAATGAAATAGACCACGGTGATAGCGTTTTGGTGACACCAAAGAGGGCACCCACACCTACTTGGTGAAGGACCTGGCCTATCAACATCCGCGAGAAGCATTTAAAGGCCATCCTGACACAACAACTGCAGCTCCTCATTATCAGCAGTCCCGTGCTCGTTCGGTTCCGCTCGCCCGTGCTCGTTCGGTTCCGCTCGCCCGTGCTCGTTCGGTTCCGCTCGCCCGTGCTCGTTCGGTTCCGCTCTCAAGCGGCCGCCCGGCCTCCACGTCGCTCTCAAGCGGCCAACCGGCCGCCACGTCGCTCTCAAGCGGCCAACCGGCCGCCACGTCGCTCTCAAGCGGCCGCCCGGCCGCCACGTCGCTCTCAAGCGGCCGCCCGGCCGCCACGTCGCTCTCAAGCGGCCGCCCGGCCTCCACGTCGCTCTCAAGCGGCCGCCCGGCCTCCACGTCGCTCTCAAGCGGCCGCCCGGCCTCCACGTCGCTCTCAAGCGGCCGCCCGGCCTCCACGTCGCTCTCAAGCGGCCGCCCGGCCTCCACGTCGCTCTCTAGCGGCCGCCCGGCCGCCACTTCGCTCTCAAGCGGCTGCCCGGCCCCTTACATGGACTTCGTGAACATTTTTGGCCTTCAGGTGTTGGGTTGCCTCCGCCTGCCTATGTTTCCTCCACAGTGGACATTTGCCCTGCAAGGCCCTGGACCCCCGTTTTTTTTTTTTTTTTTTTTTGTGGGCTGCTTCATTTCTTCATTTCGTGGAGGGAGGGTACTGTCAGGATCCTCGGACTTGATCATCTGAACTATGTTTGGTTTTGTGTTTGATTTGGTTTTCAGTTTCACCTTAGCTCTGTCTTTTTATTGTTTCAGTTGTTTTCATTTACTTCGTGGCTGTGCCTGATTTAAGTTAATTACATCGTTAGTCATGTGACCTTATCATTTGGTTATTTAAGCCAGCCCCAGACTCTCTTCAGCAAGAGAGCTTCAACTACGTTAGGGTTCGTTGATGCTGTAGGTTTTGTTTGGAATGTTTTTGGTTGTGTTTATATTAAATCGCTTGTTCTGGAACCTGCTACCTGTTGGGTGTGTTGGATTCTGTTCCTTACCCGGACTTCGGACCCAAACGTGACACTACCGCATTGTAGAGTGGTGTTCGACTGAATGTTGGGGATTCAAACACCAAGTTCATGAAACAATGTCAGTGTGGGCACTGAAGCCCACTGAACGTCTCTAAACCCGTACTGCTCCAGCGTTGAACTATCAATCTGAAGGTTAGGGGTTCAAACCCAGAGTGCACCAAAAGTTGCCCATGTGGGCCGTTGATCAGGGCTGTATGTCAGCAGGGGTATTTGGTTATTTAAGTTATTTGTCACTTTTGATAAAGTATTGGCATGACTTTTATACGTGGGGCATTAATTTTGGACAAAACTATCATTTATATTGTCATCTCATTATTTTTAGACAGATCTTACTCACCTAGTTTAGAAATTAAGCTCTGCAACTTATCTGTCTTTATCTGGTCATCGTATCTGGCCTGTAACTCAGTAAGTTTAGTAGTTAGATCGTTGTGTCTGGTCTGTAATTGGTTCTTTTCTGTGGTCAGGTCATTGTAGCTGGTCTGTAATTGCTTGTTATCAGTGGTCAGGTTGTTGTATGTGGCCTGTAACTTGACGTTTTCGGTCATCACGGCGATGTATTTGATCCACAGCAGTATGATGGACACCAGTAGAACAGCAAGCAGCAGCACCAGAAAGACTATGATCAGCCTGGAACATCTGCTGCTGAAACGATCAGGTTCTTGAGCAAAATAGACAGAGATACAGTATCTGTGAAGCATCATATGAATCATTAACATTAACAATTTTAGGCATTATGTCCCAAAAATTAGTGTTTCTGTGCTTAATTTAGTTTTATGGTTAATCTAAATGACTAAGGCTTCAGGGAAAGTGGTACATACATCCCAGAGAGCAAAATGGTTTTGGCCCACGTCACATGAATTGATGGCACTTGGGCATCCTGATCCCAGTTGGGTCATGTGGGTCACAAATGCATCAGTTGTTGATAACACCGCCAAATCCTTACAAGATGTGAACCAGAGCAGCCATATTAATTATTCAAATGGCTCGCATACAGTTTGACAGCAGTGGCCTGTTGTGCCATATCCCAGCTAGTGGTGGCCCACATTTGTATGCTACCTGGGGGGTGTGACTTATTTTTGAGCAATGGCCCTAATATTACATTTACGTTACATTTACGTTTGGTCATTTAGCAGACGCTTTTATCCAAAGCAAAATATGCACATCCCAACTTGATGGTTGGCGTCAGAACATATGGTTGGTCATATAGCATCCCTGGAGCAATGAGGGTTAAGGGTCTTGCTCAAGGACCTGCAGTAAATTGGTGACTTTAATGGACTTAATGTGATTTGACCCCTCAAGCTTCATATTGATGGCCCAACCAGTGAGCTACCACCGGATTCGCCCCACATATTGTTACGATCTGACAATGCCCTGGTTTCAGAATCCAGAGCTGAGGGTGGTTCAACAGTTTTTAATGCAGAAGACACTTGGTGAAATCAGCCACAAATGCACCACGAAATAACAAAAATAACATAAAATAATGTTCCAACACTAAACACTGGGAAAGGCAGGGTTTTTAAACATATAGAAGGTAGTCACATGGCCAGAAACACAGTTAATAGGAATTAATTTACCAATAAACACTACACAGCTGCACCAGATTACACTGATTAACAAATAATAACACCGGTAAGGGGACGCATAGTTCCATTCTGGTCACATGAGTTTCTCTGATTGTTCTTGGTCTTGGTCTTATTAATTTGAGTCGGTTTAAGAGTTTAGAAAGTGTTTAATAGCATATGAAGTGTTTATACAAGTGTGGGTAGGGCTAATGAAGCCTTCAACATAGAAATGATACCATCATTAGAATGCCGCATCATGGCGGGCTCTCTGGAACATAACGGCGGCGATATGTGCGGAATGACTGTACACATGCAGTGATCAGTGATTGATTAGTTCTCTCTGATTTCAAATCTCGGGAGCGGAGGATTGACGTTACCTCATAGAAACATCATGGGTTTAGTTCAAATAGTGGAGAACGTTTTGGAGATGAGTCGTCGGATTGCAGGTTCCTTATGAACTCTGGTTCTCCATGTGGAGGATTCTGCTGAGTCAGCGTCAGCACGTTCTAAATGGTTCCACAAACATACCTTACTACCATTGCACAACACCAACAAACCATCTGTGTCATATCAACAACCCCCCCCCCCCAGTGGGTGAAGTTTCCAAGTTCTCCCCATGTCCCGGTTTCCTCCCACAGTCCAAAAACATGGATCAATGTCAATTGAATTCTCCAAATTGCCCCATATAGAGTGTGTTTGTGTGAGTGAGCGTGTGCTCAGTGATAGATTGGCGTCCTGTCCTGGGTGTATCTGCCCAGCGCCTGAAATATTCTACCCTGGATGGGCATGGGGAACCTCTCCGCGACCCTAATAGAGGATAATGGATGGATGGAAGTTAAGAACCAACGAGTCTTACGAACAACAAGTCTGTACCTGATCTGGTCGTTCCGTTCTGGTCACATGGTTTTCTTTGGTGGTTCCTGGTCTTGCGTGTCTCTTCATCTTCATTCTTATAAATCTCTTCAGACCCCCAGTCCTCCGAATCGGTCCAGTTCTTCTCACCTGTGCAGTTGTCGTAGTTCATATAAATGTCTTCATTCATTTTTCTCGACGTTCTTGAGCTTCCCACAGCGACCGTCTCTCTTCTCCACAGTGTCCAGCTGTAAGAGCATCTGTACTTGGGCTGTTGATAAATATATGTTGTGATGTCATTGCAGAAGTAAAGAAAACGCCCAACGTTCTGCGTGTTGAGCATGATCCAAACCTGATTAACTGAAGGGAATCCGACGGAATGGAGTTCTTATATTGGTTTAATCTTTTATTAATATATTTTTTCTTTATAATACCAGCCACAATGAGACAAGACAAAAGTACAGGAAAAAAGGGTTGTATTAAGTTTGAGGCTTAGTTTGTGACAAAAATAATCGCAGAAAAAGAGGAAATGGCCCCTTTGAACAGCAGAAAATAAACAATCTTGTGGTTTAATGAACAGATTAGGCCTGGTTTAATCAGATGTTTGGCAAGTGTATAGTTCTCCTGTAACGAATATTAGTTGTAATTAATGTACAATATGCCGAGGATTATCGTTTAATATATTTTAAGGGGCGGACACACTCAGGAGCAGCTTACACTCTTTACTTTGTGTTAAAGTACAGAGACACAAGGTAAAATATTACTCCAGTAAAAGAAAAAAAAAGCCCACTGTTTAGATTTCCACTTTAGTGTATTTAGAAAGTATTTACCTTCAAGTGTAATTAAGTAACAAAAGTAAAAGTATTATGATTAACTCTAGCTCTAATGTCCTATTATCATTTTTTAACAAAGCTCTCGATTAATTGACTCATTTTGTGTAAAAGGTCACTCATGGTCACCAATATTTCAATTGATGACCATAATTGGTGACAATAAACACGTTTGTATTTCTTAAAACAGCAACTAGATAGACACGGAAATAAGGTTACATTGAAGCGTTTTATTGAGCTGCAGGCTCAGTTTCTGACAAGCATAACCACATTGAGGGTGTGACAGAAAAATAGAGGAAATGTTGCCTTCGCCTCAGGAAGTTGAACACTCTGCACTTTAGAACAAATTAGAAGGGTGTGTTTCCTGAAGAACATGCGAGTGTAATGGCAGCGTGGCCAGCCGTAGGACTTACAGTGCATACGTACATCAAAGCCATACAGCGAGTGAGGGAAAAAAGTGGGCGTGGCCAGGTAGCAGGGTGTCTCTCGATTACTCTGTGAATTTCACAAGACCGGTCCGGGTGCAGCCTCTGACTCTGAATTCCGTCTTCGTAGCTTGAAATTTTGCAAATATGCAGGACCATCGCTGTGGTGCTGAGTATGATCCTTTATGCTGTTGCATGCTGGGGCAGCGGGTTGAAGGTGCCAGCTACCACCCACTGTACCACACCATATTTTCCATCCATCCATTATCTTCTGCTTTAACCTCTACTAGGATCGGTGGCGGGGGTTCCCCATGAACATCCAGGGGAGAATGTTCGGGGTTCTGGGCAGATACACCCAGGACAGGGGGCAATCTATCACTGGACACACACACTCACACAAACACACTCCAAATGGGGCAATTTGGAGAATTCCGATACCTTGATCCTGACTTCAACAATGTAGCTTTTGCCCTTTAGGTGGTGCTGTCCTCTTGTGCTCCGCACCATCGCCATCCCCTGCGTTATGTTTATGCCATCATTTATTAGTATGCATGGTTACCCTCAGATCTGCACGTCCAGAGATATATATATATATATATTTTTTTTTTACATTTAATTAATTTATGATGTTTATTTTAATCAAGTTAATGAACTGTTGTGGTTTTCTGTCTCATGTGGTTGGGTTTGAAATGCACACATATTCCGCAAAATATCTAAGCCAGATGTGTACCCCATCCATATGCTATCTTGGTTGGTCCATCCAGATATTAAATACACTCCCAGTCACGACATAATAATGGAATCAAAGCTTTAAAAATATAAATGTTTTAATACAGAGATATTATCTTAAAAGATGTTCTTATGTTCAATTTAATTCACGTCTCACGTGAACGAGAACGGAATTACAGAAGTCATTTCCATTTCATCAGATCGCTGATGTTTGGTTCTAATCTGGTGCATGTGTGGTCTACATCTCACATCTAAGAACGAGTGACTCAAGCTCAGTCAATCATGGGTGCCAGATAAGAACTGAGAATCATGCCATCTGGGTATGAAATCAATTCTGCATCTTGAAAGGAAAGTATATTTATTTTAAAGCTAAAAAAGGCAGAAGTAAATATGTGTGTCTGAACTGCACTCTCTGATTTCCTCTACTTTGATGTTTCCATTAACAGGGGCCACCTTTGGTTTACATGCAGTTTACTTAAATTGACCTTGATCCATGTTTTTGGACTGTGGAAAATGGAGAACCCAGAGGACATCCACGTGGACATGGGGAGAACATGGAAACTCCACCCAGATTGGGATTCAAACTGGGAATCCCTAGTGCTGGGAGGAGAACATGCCAACCACTTAGTCACCATGCCGCCATATATATATATATATATATATATATATATATATATATATATATATATATATATATATATATATATATTCATTCATTATCTCTCGCTTTATCCTCTATTAGGGTCGCGGTGGGGTTCCCCATGCCCATTCAGGGGAGAATGTTTCGGTGGGCAGATACACCCAGGACAGGGCGGCAATCTATCGCTGGGCACACACTCACACACTCTATATTGGGCAATTTGGAGAACTCAATTGATTTGATCCATGTTTTTGGACTGTGGGAGGAAACCGGAGAACCCGGAGGAAACCCACGCGGACACGGGGAGAACATGGAACCTCCACCCAGATGGGGATTCGAACCGGCAATCGAACCGGCAACCTGCTAACCACTAAGCCACCGTGCCGCCCTATATATATAGGGCGGCACGGTGGCTTAGTGGTTAGCACGTTCGCCTCTCAGCGATAGGGATTCTTCCGGGTTGTCCGGTTTCCTCCCACAGTCCAAAAACATGGATCAAGTCAATTGAATTATGCAAATTGCCCCATATAGAGTGTGTGTGTGAGGGAGTGTGTGCCCAGCGCTGGATTGGCGCCCTGTCCTGGGTCTATATGCCCAGCGCCCGAAACGTTCTCCCCTGGATGGGCATGGGGAACCCCCCCGCGACTCTAATAGAGGATAAAGCGGAAGATAATGAATGAATGAATGAATGCTTAAATCTTCCAAAGCTTCTTTTAATCTAACAAATCACAGTAAAGGTTGTCAAATGAATACAATGTACAAAATATTTATTAAGCTGTCATCATGGAAATAAACATTTTTATCTGGATTTTTGTCTTTTTGATCCTGGACCTCCATGCACAACTGACACTGCAATCATCTTCCCTGCTAGGTAGTATTCATCTTCCCTGACAGCTGTGAATAAAGAATATACCTATTTCTACATTCAGACACTTAAATCACTAATTAACATTTCTTAATATCTATTTAACTCACTTTATAATAATTGTATATGTAATAATTTACATATACATGTATGTAATACATTCTATGTATGTAATAATTCTTTTTATAATAATTGTATATATAATAACTTTTATAATAATTGTAATATGCAATTAGTGCAATTCACATATCTAATAACATAAATAACATTTGCATTGTAGACCAAGTAACGTTGTCCAGCTGGGCCATCAAAAATTGGTCTATCTTTAAGATGGTTCATTAATAGAGTTAGAAACTCCCGTCTTGGACCACCTGCATCAATCCCATCTTCAAAAACACCAGCATCTTCAGTAAATCGGACCAGCACATCACAGGATTCTGAATAGGTTGCACGTTTGAAACCTCTGACTGCACCTTCCCAAACATTTGACCGTGAAATGTTAAAATGGCTGACTCTTCCATGATCAATAGGATGTGATAAACATCACATTACCTGAAATCATATCAAATTTATCTCCTCTCTGTAATTACAAAAAATGACTTGCATTGGAAATGTACATGCATTAATAGGCTGCTTGCACAGATTATTAAGTAATTCAATCTTTAATCAAATAATGTAAGGGGAAAAACTGCCAACCTACATGGTCTTGTCTGGTGTATTTCTACAATTCACAGGAATGTGCTCTTCATCCTCCTCCTCAACACATGGTGCATAAAGCTCTGTGTATTTACTGTAGAAAAAGCAAACTCATGTTAAGGGTAATGGGTTAAAGTTACTTTACACATTTCACAATAATTATGCGATTAATATTTAATTTTTTTTGTGATTAACCATTAGACAGGTGTTTTAAAAACTTGCTAGTTCTTTTTTTAATCTAGTCTATATTATCCAAGTTTCTATTAAGTCTGTTTTTTTTACCTGTAGCAAAAAGATTTGGCCAGATTGGATCCATGTGGATCCTGATTATTCCCAGTATCCGAGATTATCTGTACCTGAAAAATAAGATGATGATAAAGATACGAAGGTCCGAAACAAAATCAACTAAGTTAACACCTGCATAAATACCTCTCCAGGATTTATTGTAGAAGAAGCATGTGCCACTGCATCTCTAAAAACATGGAAAATGGCTTAATTAGTGAAAAAAGTAATTATGGGAATAGTGTATTTAATTATAGATATGATAATCAAAGATAAAACTGGTCAACAAATATATTTTCCAAACATTTGACCTTAACACATTATCAGCTTATAAACAAAAAACTTAAATGTGTATGTAAGTACACTTACACTTCTTCTTCAGGTCTGTTTATGGGAGTACTTTGGTTCAAGGGTTTAAAAATCTGAGAGTAAAAACATACATATTTTAACAAATTCCTATAGTCTGTATTGTTATGATAGGGATGTCTAAACATTTTGCAAAGAAGAGAAATTTACATTTAAGGTCAAGCTGTCATCTGTCACGTACATGTTGTTGTCAATACCTCTTTAAATAATCCGTGGTTATGCAGTGACAAATGCATCGCTGCCTTCATCACAGGCTAATAAAAAATAATTAAAAAATTAAAATAAAAAAAACACTTGTCTGCCCCTAAAATGTGGTAAAAGGCTGGATTTCATTTTAAAAGTTAATTAATTATTTTTTCTGACAGAGCTAGAAAGCCATAAATAACACATTATTATATGACTAAAGTTGCGTGCTGTTTGGAATCTGACCACAGGCCATGATTTGTACATGCCTTATGCCTTTCTAAAAACTTTGCACATGCCTTACTATATTCATACATTATGTATTTTTTTATTTTTACTTGGCCTTTGTCCCAGTTTTTACACTGGAAGACCTTCTATTTAGTTGAGCTTCGGACCAGCAATAAAATGCACTGATTTGAGCTTTCTAGTGGCTAAGGTGACACCCAAACAGCCAGCAACGCCAAGATTTGAACCAGGAAGTTCAGACTCCTGATGCTGGTATGCAGTGGAAAATCCCACTACCACACCTGAAATTGCCCTATAGTCAGTAATAGAGCTGATAAAATGAAAAAAAAATGTATTTCCTTACGGGCGGCACCCCCGTGTGGCTTAGTGGTTAGCACGTTCGCCTCTCAGCGCTAGGGATTCCCGGTTCGAATCCCCATCTGGGTGGAGTTTCCATGTTCTCCCCGTGTCCGCGTGGGTTTCCTCCAGGTTCTCCGGTTTCCTCCCACAGTCCAAAAACATGGATCAAGTCAATTGAATTCTCAAAATTGCCCCATATAGAGTGTGTGTGTGTGAGTGAGTGTGTGCCCAGCGATGGATTGGCGTCCTGTCCTGGGTCTATCTGCCCAGCGCCCGAGATGTTCTCCCCTGGATGGGCATGGGGAACCCCACCGCGACCCTAATAGAGGACAAAGCGGGAGATAATGAATGAATGAATGTATTTCCTTACAAAATTATTTGTTTCATGTTAACTTACCACGGTGTCTGCCTGACTGAATTCAGTTGTGCTCCTAGTTGTGATTATAATTTCAGGATCAGAGTCTCAATCCAAGTCAACATCCACTGCAGATGAAAGAAACAAAAACTACATTATATCTCACAATTGTTTAAAAGATAATTAAAAAATCTTAATTACTGTACTTCCACAAACCTCTTCTGAAATGTTTCTCCTGGCATATAAACAAAGTGATTCTTGAATAGATTTTTCCTATTTCTTTCTTATATTCTGCCAAAATAAAGTGCCTTTCTGTTCCAGGCACATAGACCACTTTGGAAAAATCTGGATATAAAAGGACATACGGTCCTTCATCCATGTCCTTATTAAACACCCTCATTTTCTGGACAGCTAAATTCAGTTAATCAGGGGCTGTTACCTCTGGGTATGTAAATAAAGGAAGTGTTTTCCCTCTTTTAAATCACATCCATGTAGCTCCATTAATCCTATGTTTATCTAGAAAAATATAAGAGAAAGAATTTGATTTGTAGACCTGATTGATGCATTAGAAAATCAACACGGATTAAGGCATAGCCTGACAGCTATCAAGGGAATAGTTTTGAAAACCTATTCCCAGAAAACTTTTTGATGTTTTTCATAAAAATTTACTTTAATTTCAATTAAATTAAAAGTTACTTTAATTTTTTAATTCAACAACTGTTACTATCGTCAATTTGTATATGATAAATAAATAAAAGTACAGAACAAACTTATAACACATACTGTACCAATATACAATTAAAACATACCTCACTGGATGTACACATGTTTGACCTTAATATAACAACTTTTTAAGTGCACGTTCTATATCTGCAGATATTTAAGTATATCTTTTCATGGTACAACACTGACAAAATGACACTGTGATACAATGAAAAGCAGTCTGTATGCAGCTAATATAACAGTGTAAATATGTATTCTTCCCTCACAATAACTCAAAATACTGCTGTTACTGTCTAAACCGGTACAAGAGCTATACTATAAAAATGAACACACCTACTCCCTATGCACACCTGAGACCTACTAATACTAACAAGTCACGTAACATTTTGGAGGGAAAATAACAAGCAGTGCTCGATTTAGACATTTTGGGGTGTAGTGGTTTAGGGGTGTAATCACTTTTGTTGCCAGTGGTTTAGACATTAATGGTTGTATATTGTGTTATTTTGAGGAAGAAATACACATTAACACCATTATATAAGCTGCACACAGACTACTGTATCACAGTGTCATTTTGTCAGTGTTATACCATGAAAAGATATACTTACATATCTGCAGAAATGTGAGAGGTGTACTTACTTTTGTGATACACTGTACATTTGTGTTCTGAATAAGTACATGAACTTACAAGTAAAAATACAAAGTAAATAAAGAACTAAAACACAAATTAATCCCAAGATACATGCTGTATTTATAGCAGTTAGACTGACAATAGTTACTTAAATATGAGAAAACAATTGTGCTAACTCACCTGAATTTGTCTTTTGTGTTCTTTGACTCGACTTTTTGACCCACAACTAAAGGACTGTCTTTCTTTTGACTTTCTGTTTTTGTGCTCCATAAACGGTGCATACGATGGGCAATGCTTCTCGGCTGAAATAAATAGAACCGACAGAAACATGACAGTAATGAAATAAACTAAAAAATGAAATATTCATATCAGCAACTATCGTTAATATTCCAATTACCTTCGCTAACATTTCTATTTGTTTTAGACGTTGCCTGTGCTCCTATGTCCTTCGTATGCTCATCTAAAAACTCTAAAGACTTTCCACACGAAAAACAGAAATTGGCTAACTGGCTAAAGTGGTTTCCACAAAATGGACAAAACATTTTATAGTGTTACCGTCACTCTGTTATCACCCACGTTGTCCCCGCGAAACAGTTTGATTTGATTTGTCAACAATCATCACTTCCTGTGAAAGGTACCTACCCTTTCCGTCTGCTGGTCATTTGTAAAATGTTGTCTCGGCATTTGTAAATGTTGTATCGAAGTTTGTAAATGTTGTATCGGTGTTTGTAAATGTTTTATCGGTGTTTGTAAATGTTGTATCGAAGTTTGTTAATTTGTTTTGCACTTCTCGGCCACCGTAATATATATATATATATATATATATATATATATATATATATATATATATATATATATATATATATATATATTTTTTTTTTTTTTTTTTTTTTTTTTAATGATTTATTTAAAAAAAAAAAATTCGGAATCACTTGCAGTGTGTTTTAAAGGCTGTGATGGCTTTGGCACACTAATGTGCCAGTGCGTGCAAAGCCCAAAAAGGTGCATGATGCAATATAGCACACTGATTTCTCAAAACACCACTGAAGTGGTAGGTCATCAGTAGTGTAAAGATGCACCTTCTGTCCAATTTGATTGATTTATGACCTGATTTATGACGTGGGCGGGACATCCGGTTGTGGGATGTGCAATAGTAGGTGGGACATCCGGTAAGAGGGTTGGTAACCCCTCCTACCCCCTGCCCAACCCCACCTAGAAGGTGTGTCAGAAATTTCACAACCCTCCTCCCAGACCCCAACCATCCCCCCCCCCCACACACACACATACAAATCCATTATTTTTTTAGTAAATTAACCCCTACCTATTAAAATGTAAAAAGCTATAGTATGTACACTAAAAGTCTGGTAATTTAAATAATTTGTTTAAAAAGTTTTAAAAAGTTTTAAAAACTATAAGACTCTCACTAAAGTCAGGTAATTTAAATCATTTGTTTAAAAAAGTTGTAAAAAACGATAAGACACTCACTAAAGTCTGGTAATTAAATCATTTGTTTAAAAAGTTGTAAAACCATAAGTGTACTGAAACAGGCGTTCTTTTTAAATGTTTTTTTTTTTTATAAAACAACGCGTTGGCTTCAGTGTTTCTTAAACAAGGCTTTTAGTAAAAACTTGATGTGTTTTAAAAGGTTGTTATTAAACAATGCGTGGACTTCTGTGTTAATTAAATAAAGCTTTTAGTAAAAACTTGGTGTGTTTTTAGCTTTTGTTAACCCCGTATATTTAATTAGTAAGTTATATTTAATTGTCGAGATTTTACAAAACTAGCAGCAAAAATAAATGTAGTTAAAACAGATATTAAATTATGCGTTTACCAAAAGTCATTTACCAAAAACTGTGTTTTAAATATGCGACATGTTGTTGAAGTGATTTTTTGTTTTATTCACCAATGAACAAGCGCCGACATTAAATAACTCTTACCGTAAAACAGGTAAGCGAGTTGTTATAAAACAAAGCGTAGGCTTTTGTGTTTCTTAAATAAACTTTTAGTAAAAACTTATCCTATATTTAAAAACGTATCCTATATTTAATTAGTAAAAATGTGGATTTCTAAAAGTGTATGTTTTTAAATAAATCTTTTGTTGAGATTTAACAAAACTCGCAGCGTATTGTCAGAGATCGTCCGTTCTTCCCCGGAAGGAGGGGCGGCTAACGCGGGGATAGAGCTGCGTTCAGCCGCTCGCGCCTAGTGAGCGCTCCCGGGTACCGACCACGCGGGGAAAATTACGTGCGTCGGTCCACGGCGAACGCCCCCACGGTACACGACCCACGCGGAGAAGGTGCGCAGCGCCGTACCGTGGTTTTGCGCGGAAGGAGAGTCCAAGACACCGGGATAAAATCCAAAAAGGTTAAATTTAATAAAAATTGGTGACGGGACACCAACGAAAATGGGGAACAAACAGAACAACATGACATAGGGTATAGGAACCTCAAAATAAAGACGTGCGCAGTATACAGGGATAAAACAGATTAAATAGAAAACTAACTAAACATGTGACAAACCCAACCAATCACCCAAGTGAGATAATGAGGACCGACAACGAGGGACAGGTGCAGCAGGTGCTCGTGATAAACAGAGCAGGTGCTCGTGACACGTATTGAAAGATAAATTTAGTTAAAGCAAATGTTAAATTATGCGTTTACCAAAAGTCATTTACCAAAAAACATTTCACGAGAGCCGTGTTTTTTAAACAAGTGGGCTTTGTTTTAAACTGATTTTGTTTTATTTATCCTAAACAAGCAGTCATTATAAACCAACTAAAGCTATTTGTTAACAATTTAAAACCTATTCTAAAGAGATGTGTCTCATGGAGTGCATTCTTACTAGCAAATGGCTGATAGGTGTTTTTAGGGTGTTTTTAGGGTTTATAAACATCAGGGGCTTTAGCCAAGATCCCTTATTCCCCTCTGTCCTCTTTAAAAAGTGCTCTTTCATGAATGTGTTTACACATTTTCAAACTGTTGTTACATTAATATTGTTTGATCATTCATTAGTTATATTGGATAAAATTAAATTACATATGAAATATGTCTGTCAGCAGTGGATAGCACATTCAGATCTAATAAATGACATTTTTTTGACTGAAAATTTTTTGGAATAAACGAACCTGAGCTTCAGCAGAAAAGCATTAATCCGTTTTACGAGTCAGTCGCAGATGAGACTTGAGGTTTTGCTTTGAAATACCGTAACTTGCTACAGTTTGCGCCATCAGAAAACATTCTGACGGTTTCTGAAAGCTGAGAAGCTGCTCTTTACAACCAACATACAGTTACTACAGTAACTTTAAAGGCGAAAAAAAAAATCTGTCTCCCTCTCACACACACAGAGAGAGCTTAGAAGCACAAACGGTGACTCCATCGTTCGGTTCCACTGCTGGCGGAGAGACTGCAGAGAAAGCTGCTCTCATTTGGTCAGGGGCTAATGGCCCCCGAAAGCCCAGGTCTAACGAAGCGCCCGGCTGATGGAACTTATTTTTGTTTTAAAACTGTTAATTATGTTTTAAAACTGTCGAGTGGTTGGTGCTAAACCCTCCCGTATGTCTGGTCGCGAGCTGGTCATAAATACCTTGCAGTCATAAATGCCTTGCAGTCGTATTGATTGTTTTGTTATCTGATCGGGGAGACGCAAAGGGGGGAAGAAAGTTGTAAAACGGTGGGGATGTGAAAACAAACATTTGGCGTGTAGCGAGAATCGTAAAAAAAAAAAAAAAAAAAAAAAAAAAAAAACATCTCACCCGGAATACCTCCTAATCTTAAAACCTTAATTCTTACTGGTCTGTATTTAAACATGCAAATATTAGCCTGTAGTACGCTCACTACATAGCAAAAAATCTAACATTGGTTTTATTCTAACATTGTCATTTTTGTGTGTGAAGTTGAACTAAAATACTGGACATCACTTTTTTGGCAATTTGGCTCATTTGATAATTTAGTTGTAATCTGAGTAAGACAGTTTGATACCCTAAGATTAAGAAGGCCTAAATGAAATAACCTGAGGGAAACAGTGCCGCATTTAGAACAATGTTTCTGTTTCCATGTATTACACTATTTACTGAAGTGGTTAGGTATATATAATACTAAATCATTACAAAACAAATGAAAATACAGCTATAAGTATTGGGTAAAATAAAATCTAAAACACCCTAATCTGTAAATATTTTATTGTTAGAAACTTTTCTTTTTGTCAGAATAAGGATCAAGCCTTTGTATTGACGTACTAGTCCTAATTAGTCTGACTTGACTTTGCTAGGATTGTTTTATAGTTTATACAGATCATCTAAAAGTGATCATTAACATATCTACCAAATCTATATTTATGTTGTATCTCAACATACAGGCAAGCATTGATTAAACTAATTCTTTATGCTCATTTAACCCATCAGATAAGATACAATGTATATAGTAAGAAGTTGTAAACATTAATACACGATTATATTTAAACAATGAGGGCTGTTATGCCACTTATGTTGTATCTGATGTTTTCAAGGGTCAACATCAACCCAATTCCATAATTTACAAAAATTATCTGGAAAGTATTTAAAGTTTTCAATCCGGTGGCGGGTGATGTAGGCCTTTGTCCTCTATCCGTCCAAAGTTTAAGTGTACTTTTAGCGGGGAAACACTGTTTCTACTAAAATAGTCCTGTTCTCTTTTTTTTTTTTTTAGTATTCCTTTCTGGTTTTCTCTAAAGAGCTTACAAACCAAAGGACGCTTTAAACCACAATTACCGAAATGTCCTTAAATTCTATCTGACTACGCATTCTTTTCGACACAACCCATTTGATTGTGTCGATATTGATGTAGATCCGCCTTTGTTTTTTTTGTTTTTTTTTGTATAATTATGAACAAACTGAACAACCCAGTATACGTACAGTATTATTTATGTCATCTGTTTGTTTGTTACAAATGATAAAACAAAATAGTCAAGATATATTAATATGTATATAAGCATAGTAAAACTTATTAAAATATGTCTAAATGTAAATTTAATTGACATTGGTTGTGTGCCAAGACAAATTCTCCTAAGTGTTTAGATGAAATTGTGTGTCGAAAGTACCTTCTTCAGTCCACGCTCATTTTTTTTTTTTGAACCACCTGTTCTGGTCAAAAACAGTTGGACTAGATTTTTAAAGTTTCTTCCAGCCCCCCTTCTCACTCACTTTATGTAAGCCACTTTCACAGATACCTAGGTAAAAATGATAGCAAGCTTGCTGTCAGCTTTCCATAGAAACACTTGTATAATATTATCCTGCGTCAAGTTTTAATAATCTATTGCATAAGGTAGCAAACAATTGTGTTGTTTCCTCCGCTGTTAGACTGTATGAACATTTTGATTTTTAAGCTTTTGAAGGATTCTTCTGACTTATTAAGGTTTGATGCAAAGAGAGCGTCATTTGGACGACGTAGATGCAAACACACCCATGGTCTTAGCAATCCTAGCAACACTGAATGATTGATTGATGATAGTTTATTAACCCCACAATGTGGAAATCCTGACTTAAGATTAAATACACTGGGAAAGGAAAGACAGGTGATGATCAAAAAATTATAATAGATGATGATATAACTGTTTTGAATTGTGCAATAAATTAAATCAAAATTCATTTACAGAAACCCAGAGTATAGCTTACATTTAATTTTATATTTACCATTTAAAATTTGAGTATAGAAAATCTATTACATATTATTTATATTATGTATTATTTACTGTAGCTGTAGGTGTATGTGTACAACACAAAACTGTGGCTCAAAAACAGCAGTGCAGTTGGAATTTCTCAGCGCATGCTGGACTTTACTTTAATCAACCAAATGGTATTATATAGTACCAGTCAAAAGTTAGAACACCTTTTTGCTCCATTGTCTTTTCCCTCCACTTACATTATAGAAGAACTTTACAATTACACACCTTTGTAAATCTGGGCTTGTTTTTTGTTTGTCTTCTCTTTATTTTCTATTGGCCAGGAGGACTATCACAGAACTGTTATAATTTGGGTCGTGGTTTATGGTCAGTTCTGTGAGGGCAGCAGAGCCTCTGTAGTTAATTAAAAACACTTTAGTTATACTGGTAGAAATAGAATAATGCACCGACAAAATAATACATGCTCTGTGGTGGTACTGTAGTCTATAACTGTAGAAGTCCATATTTATGGTAAATTATGTTCATAAATGTTTTTCAGAAAATATGTAAAATGCTGTGTAAATGATTAAACTATGTATTTTAAAGTTAGTAGCAGATGCTTTAAGGTTGTGGTAAATTAAAAGCAGAATATTGTAAAGAATATTATAGTCACCGAAGCAAGTCTGGTTTCTGCTCAAGAACTGAACGGTTGTTGAGCCATATTTGACCCCTCTCCTATGAAAATTATTTTTTCCACATAGTGTTACTAAAACAGATTTTAAATATTAGTAGTCTGTAACTTATGACTATACATAAAACAACTCATCTGTTCATGTTGTGTGTATATATATATATATATATATATATATATATATATATATATATATATATATATATATATATATATATATATATATATGACAGATATTCCCTTAAGTTATTGTTCAGAGGGAAAAAAAAGAAATTTCAGAATGCCAAAAATCAAAGAATGAAAATGAACAAATAATTTAAAGGAATCAACAGAACAACATTCCACATATAGAGAGGTTCATTAAATTTATTTGTCATTCATTTTACTACCTGTGATAATACAGAAATGCACTCTATTAAAGGACCTGTACCCATTTCTGTGCCAGGTGGCAGCAATCAGCTGATAATGGACCATCAGCTATTCAGGTCTATAAAGAACCTTTTAGCAAAACCATACAGTTGTGACAACCACTACATTACAGACACCTCATGTCAGATTGAGATTGATTTAAATGGTTTATACTTATTTGTAGAAAAAAATTATAATTTATAAAAAAGATGTAGATGTGATGTCCTATTAAAATGAACATTAATTCCACTAGGTTTCGAACCAGGGACCTTAAGCATGTTAGGCAAATGTAATAACTGCTACACTATGGAAACCACATGTCAGGGCAAATTTGCTTTCAACATTTCCCAATTATTGAAGAAGAAGGACATTTATTTTTATTCACTTATCTATTAACTACAGCAAAAGCAGATCCAAACAGGCCGGCTGTCTCATAAAGCTGAGTTTCCTCCCGGTTTCGAACCAGGGACCTTTCGCGTGTAAGGCAAACATGATAACCACTACACCACAGAAACCTCACATTTGAGGTAACTTGCTTTTAATGGTCTACATTTATTTGTGCAGCAATTTTTTTTTTCAATTACATTTTTCCTATTTGAGTTGGGGATTAAGAAGAAAACACAATGAAGCTCACCTTGGGTACGTCCGGGATTTGAACCCGGTACCTCTCGCACCCTAAGCGAGAACCATACCCCTGGACCAACGAGCCATGCCCACCATCACACTGGGACGACAGAGCCTGAGAGGCAAAAACTCACACAGATGCAGGTAATCCACTCGCCTGGCGTTCTACATCCAGTCTCTGCAGTTGTTCTGCCCACTCTGATTCTCAGCAGCCCTTTCCTCTGGACAACTGGTTTTCACACAGACTTCAGGAAGATATCTGCCAGATTTCTCTCTTGCTTTTCACATAGCAAACGTTACCATCAGCAATGGTTCTGTGAAAACAAATGAGGCACTACTTCAATTATAACATGTTTGGAATGAATCTTTTGATTTGATGTCTTTTTAAAAAAGAGGGCTTGTTCTCCACATTGTTCCAGTATAAGAACTGAAGGATTACTTAGATTACATTTATTTTTATTGAAACTTTTTTCCAGGTTGTTAAAGATGGAATTCATTTGAAGGTCTGTACCAACTGATGGACTTAGTTTTACATTATTAAGCACATGTCCATGTTGCTTAAGAAATCTACATGTTAATGAACACACACAAACAAACACACACAAACAACAGACATCTAAACAGCATAAAGAAATAATCAAAATTTTACTGACCTCTTTTGTCAAATCTGAGCCATTGTACAAGATATTTTCCAAAAATCAGGTGAGAATGCAAAATGAGAGCTGCAGAGCTGCTACTGTGTCTTCTCCTCAGGAAACAATAATATCTCTCTCTCTCTCTCTCTCTCAGTACAAAGCACAGGGATTTTTTATAGGCCCCTCCTATTCAGCTTGAGTGGGAGGAGCCTGTCCCACACCAGAACAATGAATTTCAAACTTTTAAAGAGTTTTAAGAAATGATATTTGAATAAATGAACAAAAAAGCCAAAAATCAAGGAATGAATATGAACAAATAATTTAATGGAATCAACAGAACAACATTCCACATACAGAGAGTTTCATTTAATTTATTTGTCATTCATTTTACTTACTGTGATAATACAGAAATGCACTCTATTAAAGGACCTGTGCCAGGTGGCAGCAATCAGCTGATAATGGACCACCAGCTATTCAGGTCTATAAAGAACCTTTTAGCAAAACCATACAGTCGTGATAACCACTACATTACAGACACCTCATGTCAGGTTGAGATTGATTTAAATGGTTTATACTTATTTGTAGGAAAAAATAATCATTGTTAAAAAACATGTAGACGTGATGTCCTATAAAAATGAACATTAATTCCACGAGGTTTCGAACCAGGGACCTTAAGCATGTTAGGCGAATGTAACAACTGCTACACTATGGAAACCACATGTCAGGGCCAATTTGATTTCAATGTTTCTCAATTATTGAAGAAAAAGGACATTCATTTTTATTCACTTATCTACAGTATTAACTACAACAAAAACAGAGCCAAAGAGGCCGGATGTCTCATAAAGCTGAGTTTCCGCCCGGTTTCGAACCAGGGACCTTAAGCATGTTAGGCGAATGTAACAACTGCTACACTATGAAAACCACATGTCAGGGCCAATTTGATTTCAATGTTTCTCAATTATTGAAGAAAAAGGACATTCATTTTTATTCACTTATCTATTAACTACAGCAAAAACAGAGCCAAAAAGGCCACATGTCTCATAAAGCTGAGTTTCCGCCCGGTTTCGAACCGGGGACCTTTCGCGTGTAAGGCGAACGTGATAACCACTACACTACAGAAACCTTACATTTGATATGACTTGCTTTTGATGGTCTATATTTATTTATGCAGCATTTTTTTTTTTTAAATTACATTTTTCTTGTTTTAGTTCTAAATTTGGGGATTAAGAAGAAAACACAATGAAGTTCACCTTGGGCTCGTCCGGGATTTGAACCCGGGACCTCTCGCACCCTAAGCGAGAACCATACCCCTGGACCAACGAGCCATGCCCACCATCACACTGGGACGACAGAGCCTGTGAGGCAAAAACTCACACAGCTGCAGGTAATCCACTCGTCTGGCGTTCTACATCCTGTCTCTGCAGTTGTTCTGCCCACTCTGATTCTCAGCAGCCCTTTCCTCTGGACAACTGGTTTTCACACAGATTTCAGGAAGATATCTGCCAGATTTCTCTCTTGCTTTTCACGTAGCAAATGTTACCATCAGCAATGGTTCTGTGAGAACAAAGGAGGCACTACTTCAATTATAACATGTTTGGAATGAATCTTTTGATTTGATGTCTTTTTATTTGATGAAGAGGGCTTGTTCTCCACATTGTTCCAGTACAAGAACTGAAGGATTACTTAGATTACATTTATTTTTATGGAAACTTTTTTCCAGGTTGTTAAAGATGGAATTCATTTTAAGGTCTGTACCAACTGATGGACTTAGTTTTACATTATTAAGCACATGTCCATGTTGCTTTAGAAATCTACATGTTAATGAACACACACAAACAAACACACACACACAACACACATCTAAACAGCATAAAGAAATAATCAAAATTTTACTGACCTCTTTTGTCAAATCAGAGCCATTGTACAAGTTATTTTCCAAAAATCAGGTGAGAATGCAAAATGAGAGCTGCAGAGCTGCTACTGTGACTTCTCCTCAGGAAACAATAATATCCCTCTCTCTCTCTCTCTCTGTACAAAGCACAGGGATTTTTTATAGGCCCCTCCTATTCAGCTTGAGTGGGAGGAGCCTGTCCCACACCAGAACAATGAATTTCAAACTTTTAAAGAGTTTTAAGAAATGATATTTGAATAAATGAACAAAAATGCCAAAAATCAAGGAATGAATATGAACAAATAATTTAATGGAATCAACAGAACAACATTCCACATATAGAGAGGTTCATTGAATTTATTTGTCATTCATTTTACTTACTGTGATAATACAGAAATGCACTCTATTAAAGGACCTGTACCTATTTCTGTGCCAGGTGGCAGCAATCAAATGATAATGGACCATCAGCTATTCAGGTCTATAAAGAACCTTTTAGCAAAACCATACAGTCGTGATAACCACTACATTACAGACACCTCATGTCAGGTTGAGATTGATTTAAATGGTTTATACTTATTTGTAGAAAAAAATAATCATTGTTAAAAAACATGTAGAAGTGATGTCCTATAAAAATGAACATTAATTCCACGAGGTTTCGAACCAGGGACCTTAAGCATGTTAGGCGAATGTAACAACTGCTACACTATGGAAACCACATGTCAGGGCCAATTTGATTTCAATGTTTCTCAATTATTGAAGAAAAAGGACATTCATTTTTATTCACTTATCTATTAACTACAACAAAAACAGAGCCAAACTGGCCGGCTGTCTCATAAAGCTGAGTTTCCGCCCGATTTCGAACCGGGGACCTTTCGCGTGTAAGGCAAACGTGATAACCACTACACTACAGAAACCTTACATTTGATATGACTTGCTTTTGATGGTCTATATTTATTTATGCAGCAATTTTTTTTTTAATTACATTTTTCTTGTTTTAGTTCTAAATTTGGGGATTAAGAAGAAAACACAATGAAGTTCACCTTGGGCTCGTCCGGGATTTGAACACGGGACCTCTCGCACCCTAAGCGAGAATCATTCCCCTAGACCAACGAGCCCTGCCCACCGTACTGGGACGACAGAGCCTGTGAGGCAAAAACTCACACAGCTGCAGGTAATCCACTCGTCTGGCGTTCTACATCCAGTCTCTGCAGTTGTTCTGCCCACTCTGATTCTCAGCAGCCCTTTCCTCTGGACAACTGGTTTTCACACAGATTTCAGGAAGATATCTGCCAGATTTCTCTCTTGCTTTTCACGTAGCAAATGTTACCATCAGCAATGGTTCTGTGAGAACAAAGGAGGCACTACTTCAATTATAACATGTTTGGAATGAATCTTTTGATTTGATGTCTTTTTAAAAAAGAGGGCTTGTTCTCCACATTGTTCCAGTACAAGAACTGAAGGATTACTTAGATTACATTTATTTTTATGGAAACTTTTTTCCAGGTTGTTAAAGATGGAATTCATTTTAAGGTCTGTACCAACTGATGGACTTAGTTTTACATTATTAAGCACATGTCCATGTTGCTTTAGAAATCTACATGTTAATGAACACACACAAACAAACACACACACACAACACACATCTAAACAGCATAAAGAAATAATCAAAATTTTACTGACCTCTTTTGTCAA